>CM031858.1:2520848-2567237 GCA_018697195.1 Certhia americana
CACCCTTCCCTTTCCCAGAGTATATTCAAATCAGTTTGTCTTGATATAACCATCGTCAAATTAACCACAGAAACTGCATCTCCTAGTAGCGTTGTTTTACCACAGCCCAGACAAACCTCCAGCATAACTTTGTGATTCGTTGCCATTTTCTGAGCTCTTTAATAAGGTAGTCAGAATGTACTTGTAAAGTCATGGACCATTATCATTTCTTATGTGAGGCCACCATAAATAATGAAGATTTATTTTGTGTTTCACACTGTACTTGCATAGATACAACAGCAAGGAACAAAAATCCTTATTATCCCCCTCCGCAAAAGACGTTTTTTTTTTCTCTATGTGAATTTCAAGGATTTACTTGATAGGCTAGTGAATTCTTTCTACCAGATGAATACAAACCCACAACTACGCAGGAAGCTCTGTGTCCTGAGAGAACAGTCTGTATGGCGGTGGTGGAAATAGGTTTAAGTAAGCGAGTTTGAGGTAAAAAGGAAAAATAATTTTGATAAGTGAAGTCCGGCTTTGCATTCAATCATCTTTTTCTGTTGTTAGAACACATGCAGGGGATTCCTCCTACTGAAATAAGTGAGATCAGACCAAACTCATATCTGTTCTGGCCTGTGCTTTTATCTTATTTGCTTTCAGGACTTGGTTCATTTCTCCAAAACCCAAAGATGCGTCCTTTTGCCACGGATCCTCAGCCTGCCACGCCTTTCGTGTCCCCGGTTCACTGCTGGCACTCCTGAGAAAGTGAAACAGGGGATCACACACCTGGCTGAAATGTTGGAAGGGCGACTCTGAGGTGTCTGGGGTCCCACTCTCCTGCCCCAGAACAGTTTACTCAGAACTTGGTCCAGATTGCTATTGAATGCTCCATACATGGAACATTCCCATCCCTCTGGAACTCCAGGGCCTCCGGTCACTGCACAGGTATAGTTCTTTCTCTCTCCCCTCCTTTTTCAGGTGGAACTTCTTTGGCACCAGTTTCCGCCCGTTCCCCTGCCCTTGCTGGGCCCCCTTGGGCTGAGCCTATGGAACCTCTTACCCCTCACTGCAATACAATATCATTATATTATATTATATTTATATTAATTATATTATATTAATAGATTATAATTATTTATATTATTATATACTCTATTATATTATATTATATATTATATTAACTTAGTATTATTTAGTATTAGTTATTATATTATATTATAGTATAGTTATTATATATATTAATGATATATATTCTATTAATTGAATGCTTCTGGTCCCTCCTATTCTATGGCAAACACAGCTAGTCCTTTAAGTTAGTGATTTTACTTCAGGATCTTGGCGGACGAGATTTGATGGTGAGTGGTATTTGAGGCAATACACGCAGTGTACGACCAAAGAACCTTGCAATGGCCTAAGCATACCTAGAATTCTATTTGGCGGTATATTTGACCCAAAGGAACTTCACATCCAAATTTGAACCTGGACCACCCCCAGGGGGGGGGGGGGGGTTTGGTATCTAAATTTTCCCCCAATGCTCCTTAACACACTTCACCTCTCACCTCCATGCCATCTTTCCAAACCAGTCTGGCATCTTTTGCTTTATCTCTGACAAGACCCAGCCCTTCCCTCCAGGCACAATATCCTTCTGAGGTCCAGGATGTCACTGAACCATTCCATCATCCAGTGGAAGCGCAGCACAGGTCGCAAGGAGCACTTCCTACCTGACCATCTGGCCGGGAACACCAAACATTCCTATCCTTCATCCAATTCGGGGTGGAACACATTCACCATCTCCTGGATCCAACTCTGGGATTGCGGGAACACCAAACATTCCTACCTGGTCCAATCTGGACTCTGAACATCAACATCCTACTTGATTCCATTCTGGAACACCAAACTTCCTTCCTGTCCATTCTGAGCTTTGACACCAGCTTTCCACTGCTCCCGAAGGAACATCCAGCCCCAGCTCTCCCACAATGCACCTTTCATAGGAACCCCCCCTTTCTCCGAGCCCCCGCGCCAGCAGAGCCACAGCTAGCCCACTGCCGAGGCGCAGTGCCCCATGGGATGCACGCCGACCAACCCCTGACACACAGGGAAGCTGTAGCAGACTCATGTCACGTTGTTGGATTTTTTTTCTATCACTGCTTTTATTTAGTTTCCCTTAAAATTTTTTTAAGACTATTCTTTTCCTACCCCATATCGTTGCCTGAGGTACCTTAATTTCAAAGTTCTAATAATGGGAGTGAGGGGTTTCCATTCTCCTTCCAAGGGAGCCTCCTGCCCTTCCTTAGCACACAACCTGCCCCTCATCCGGACATACTTCTATAGGCTAGATGCGTCACATGGGAGTCAACTTCTCCAGCGTACCCATCCTGCCATTAGTATTCATAACACCAATGTGTGAAGTTTCTGGAATTCCACCCCCCAAGCACCCACATCTCAGCTGAGCTCCTTACCCTACTCTCCTCCTTCCGAGATGGTGGTGGAGTAGGAGCACACCCTTAGAAATCTTATCCGTTCATCCATAGACATCAGATCTAATTCAAGGCAGATTGCATCTGGTGTCCTAGCCTGTGAAATAACCCTGAATAATCATTCACATTTCCATTCTTATGTCTGAAATTGGGTGAGACCAAGCACTGCCTGTGGTGGAGATGCGATCTGATTTCCCTCTTTGCAGTCCCTGGGGAGAACTCAGATAGTCAGAAGGGAAAAGCGTCTTGAAAAGGATTTCTTTTGTTATGAGAGCCCTGGCACAGGTGCCCAGAGAAATAGGCTGCTCCTGGATCCCTGAAGATGGCCAACCGTCTGGGTTTGACAGGGCATGGAGCACCCTGGCTATTGCTGGAAGATGTCCCCTGCTCATGGCAGGGCTGGATAGATAGTTTTAAGACTTCCTACCGACTCAAACCATGCTGGAATTCCATTACTCTCATACTTTTAAACATAAAGAAGGCAAAGACGCAGTGTCCGCCAGTAAAGAGACTTCCTGTTTTTTTCAAATAGGCTATTCCTGTTTACCCAAATTCGACTTTATAGGCTCAAACCTATACCAGAGTAAACACTGATATTTTTTGCTGGCCCTTAGATGGAGCAGCTTAGTCTTACAACCGCATTTTTAGTGAATCAAATCAGGGTGGGTTGTTCTCCTCCTCTTGAAAAAGAAGCTGATTGAAATATAGTTGAATGGCCAGGTAGTCAAGAAAACCATGACAAATACCATGCCTAAAACAATTACGCAGACAGGAACACCGGTCCTTCAACATCTTAGAGGACTAATTAATAGGAATGACATTCTTGTGTTCACTTGAAAGTACCTTCCCTTAGGTTTGGAAAACGTAAGTTCTTATTCTTGAATAAATACAATGAAGTGGAACATCACTTGAGAGATTTGTTGTTATCTTCAATAGAATGCTGAAAAGATTAAGGGAGTCTTATTTTTAAAAGGAGTTAATATTTGGTTTGTGAAGAACGAATACATAAGCAACGTGTTTTTTCAAAATCACAAAGCGCCTTGGTTACTTGTGTGAAATAAGTCTGTCACAGATCAAACAGCTAAGCAACAGAATCCACCTACCAAGGGCTGTGCATTCTCGGCCTTTATTTCAGAGGTGCCCCTTGGGGGGTCCATGCCAGGAGCAGTAACAAATTGGGCACATAGGAGTCAGAGCCCTTACTGCCTGAGTCAATTTTACCGGAAAACCTAAGGAATAACACAGGATAGGGTTTTCAGAGAACGAGCCACCACCACTGGACAATTATCCTCATCATCTCCAACACTTTCCTGATAGTTAGTGCCTTCCCCTCCCTTTTTAGTATCTCAACCACCATTGCCTTCCAATGTTTGTTTGTCTGCTCTACCCCTCTGCCTCACGCACCCACACTAGATCCTCCCCTCGAACTAAAACCTCCAGCCTTTTTTCATCTAACCTCCTTTGTTGCCAAAGACCGTGAGTTTGTGTTGTTAACTTACCAGGCAACATATGTTTTCTCAGTAACACCAATGTTCTGCCTGAGCTCTGAATAATGTACTCCCGGTAATTTTGTCAAACCTCCCTTCTCATAACCCGCTTCCTGTTTTGTCGCATCTTTAGATCCGATTTTCAAAAGATTGTTTAAATATGTCAGCAAGTCAACCTGTATGCTCTGCGCTAGTGGACTCATGCTGCACGTTTGGGCTAGAGGCACCTATTTGTCCCAAGCCTGAGGAGTGCTGGTGGAGGACCTTCATGTGCATTTCAGAGAATTCTTATTCATGAAAATAACCCATTTTCAGAAACTATGGTATGAAACCTCCATTCCCGCTTCCACAAAGGTGCTCCACCTCAGCAAGGTCACGTAATTTTCATTAAATGGCACCATTGCTCAGATCATCCCACAGTGGATAGAGGAATCTCAGTCGTTGCCTCATTGTATTAAGTTTCTACCAGCAACATGGCCTTGTTTTGTTGTTAACAAGAGAATGTTTTTATGCCGTGTTGTATTTTGATGCCTGGGTTCGATTTGTGAACAGCAGGAAAACACAGTGGTGTTCTTATCTTGATTAGTTACCCTTAATCTTGGAGAAAAAAAAAAAAAACCCAAAAACAAAGCCTATTAGAGGCACTTTCATCATCTCAAGGACAAATTGTACAAAAAAGTGCAAAAATGTATCAGAGCATATGAAAATTGTATCGACGCAATTCGTTATTCTTTCCTGCTTAGTTCTTTATTGGATCTTTGAGTGCAACAAGATACAGCAAGAGTAAAGAATAAAGCAATGAACTATGATTAACAGAAACTTAGTTTTTAGACTAAATAGGTTTTAAAGTCTGATCTAGTTTACGAAATGATGGGATGTAAAGAGACGTGAAGAAAGCAAGACCTCTTATGTAGTGAGGTTGTAAACATTAACTACAGAGCATTTTAGAATCCAATAAAACCTAGGCTTGATTCCTTATTATGATGAAACATATTCTTACAAGAGGAATTCCAGCTAGTACTTAAATCTTAGATGGGAAATGTTTTACTGCTTTTTTTTGTTCATCTGGAGATCATATAGAAAAAAGCATGAATAGAGAAAATGTTGGAGAAACAAATATGTAGCAACCAGTCTGCTCCTCGGCAATGCCTCTCCCTAAAAACTGGCTTGTAAATACTCCTGTCAAAAATACCTCAAAAATATTTTAACCCCCCCGTGCTTCACTCTTGGTTTTTGCCTCCCAACTGTTTTTGTGATTACTTATCAAACCTATTTGAAGTTCTTTCAGGCATTACTAATGAATCTTCAGGTGAACTTGGTGCTGAAACCCCCTGTTCTTCCAGTGCGTTTTGTGTCTTTCATGGTGTTCATTGCAACGTGTAACTCAAACTGATTTCTTCACCATCTGTCCAACTGGGGTGGCGGTGGGTGTAAGCCCTGTCAATGGCCAACTGTCGAAAACCATCCTGGGCGGCAGTTTTCTTATCTCTTCATCAACCCAGCCTCCCTCCACACAGACATCTTCTGCTGATGGACAGCCGAGTGTCACTGGAATTCCATCAGCGCCCACGGGGAAATTGCCTCCACCAGGGAGTCCCAAGCATTCCTACCTGGGATAAACATCTGGGAGTTGGAACCCCAAGCAGCCTTTCCACTCATTCCCAGAGGAACACCATGCCCAGCTCTCTCCCACTGGAGCTCTCATGCAAAACTCCACTTTTCTGCAGGACATCTTCGCAGAGCCACCTCATCTGCCATTGACTGCTCTCCCCACCATGGATGGCAGCTAGCCAACACCCTGACCCACAGGTGGCAGCCTGGGATCCTGGCTCTGTCACTGTGGGTTGGGGTTTATGTATTTTTTCTTTTTGTCTTTTTCCTCTTGTTGTTATACTCCATTGTGTGGTTTTAATTTTAGTTAAGTTCCCTAAAGAACTGTTATTCTATTTTCATATCTTCCCTGTTAGAGCCCCTTAAATTCAAAATTATAATAATTTGGAGTGCAGGGGTTTGCCATTCCCATTCCAAGGAAGGCTCCTGCCTTCCTAACAGACCCCTTTCCCATTCAAACCCAACATTGTGTTTACAGTGCGCTCCTGAGAGCAATCCCTTCGCTGAAAACAATTCCTGGACCATTAAAGTTGAGTTTGGAGGAGACATCATGGCCGAGCTCACACTCTCCTACCCAAATTATCTGTTATTCTCTGTTCTTGTAGAATTCAGCTGTTTGATAAAGTTCAGCAGGGATGTTGGGACCTTTTCCTCTCCTGGAATGTTAGCGCTGCACTTGGCCTTTTTCTTTGCATTAGAAGTAGGAACTGCCTGACACCATGTTACCTGCCTTGCAGTGGGATCCTAAAAATTATTCCTGTGTGGCAGGAACCACCTTGCTGACAAGTGAAAATGGCCACAGTTTTAACTTATCCGTTACTGATTGGGAAAAAGTAAAAATCAGACAAATCAGACTTAATTTTTATTTTTTCCCAAGGTTTTAATCTCTTTATTTTCTCACAAGTCTCATTTTTGGAGTAACATCTGAGGCTGTGAAGGGATCAGGTGCCATTTTGCAGGAATGAAAGACAAACATATAGAAAAGAGAAGATTAAATGAGAATTTGCTTACAAATGTTCTATATTGTATAGAATATATATTTTATGATATATATATTCTACACATTTACTGAAATATTCTATATTCTGAACATATTCTATATACTTACTGAAACATTTTGGTGGAGCTGGAAAACCAAGCACAGGACTTTTAGGAGACCTGTACACCTATGGACAAAGCTGCAGAAATAAATATTTCTTCTAATGGTATTAAATACCTATTTTGGGGTAACTTAAGCAAACCCTGAATCTCCTCTGACTGTACAGAACTTGTGTGCTGAACACCACTGGGAGATAATGAATGATAAACAGGATATGAAACAACACTTCAGTCTAATCAAGGAAAACTGCTTTTGTCAGAGTCATAATTTTGGTTCTCCCAGGTCCTGGAAATAGCTTGGTGCAATATTCAATGGGGCAAAAGCCAGAGTTGGTGTCTGGGTCCTATGAACCCTGACACTTAATTTTTTTTTTCCTCTTTTATTTCCCCCCAAAAAAATCTAATCTGTAGGCAAAAAAAGCTTTAATTTTTTTAGCACCAAGAAATAAACCTGAGCTCAGGACATCTTTGTGACACAGGGGCCAGAAAGATCTTGTTCAAGTTGTGGAGGATAATTCTGTCATTGCACAAAATTTTCTATCTGAGAAGAGTGGGATGCCAGAACTCAGAAACTCCATCTCTAAGAGTCCCAAAGGGAACCCCACGCTGTCCGACCCACTCAGACCCCAGATCCTTGGAAAACCCCATCAGCAGGAGGGGTGAACGCAGAATTGCACACAGAATTTCCTCTTCCAAACCCCGCTGAAACACCCACGGGTGTCCCAGCTCCCTGCTTTGCGGGGTCGCGGAGGTGAATCCGATCCCCCCGCGGGATCTGGAGCATCCTTATCCCTCCGCTCCCATCCTGCGGGGGATGCCGGGGGTCTCAGCGAGCTCCGTGGCTCTCGGGGCGGGCCTTGGGCAGGTGGGGGCGGGCAGAGCCTCGGCTTTTGGCAGCATCACACCAAGCAGAGGCAGCGGCAGGACCCGGCGGCTGCCGCGGAGGATGCGAACTTTGCGCTGGCTGCTGCTCCCGCTGGTGAGTGAGCGCCCGCGGGGGAACCGCTGGGGCGGGGGGGACCGCACATCTGGATCCCGGCCACAGCTGGATGGCTCCGCAGCTGCCCCACCGCAGCCGGCGTGGGGGAAAGTCCGCAGAAGCTGGGTAACTTTTCTCCTACCAGGGAGCAGGCAGAAAGAAAGAAAAACAAGGAAAGGATTAAGAAGAAAAATATAAAATGAGACAGAGGTGTTAGAGGGGTGGAAAGGAAACAAATATCCCTGAGTTGGCGTGTTGACCTAGCTCCTTTCATTAAAATTTTACCAGCTCAAGATGCTGTTAATAAATGCCTTTTCATTTCCATTCATTAGCATTGCAGTTTGCAGAGGACAGAAGGGGAATTCCATCCCTAAATTTAGGAATTCCATCCCTAAATCAGAATGGCTGTAGCAGGGCTTCAGATGGACAGAAGGGGACAGACAGGTCGCTGTCCCAGCTGTGCTGAGAAAGGCAGCTTTGCAGGACAGGGAGCACACCTAGAAAAGAACAGTTCCTCCTGATGGATGTGGAACATGTGCCTCTCTGAGAGGGCAGGGATGTTTTCAGTGCTAAAGGTTTCCAGTGTCAGCCAGCAGGAGCATGAACTGTCTCGTGTCTGTGTGCACTGAGGGCAGCAGGGGAGGCTGTGCCTCTGGACAGCAGGGAAGATGGATGAGCACAGGGATACAATCCAGGCACGGCCACCCCTCCCTGATCTCCACGCTCCACCGCTGGCACTGCCTGGGATGCTCAACAAAAATCAGTGCAGATCCAAGCACAGTAATTTCTCTTCTTTGCCCTCAATCCTCAACCCCAGTGAAGTGTTTGGAACCTTTCCTCTGGGTGTGATTACCAGGCACTCGTTAATGCAAACTTTACTCCTTTCACAGTGTTCAGTGTGGGCTGGAATTCAGGCTCCTGCTGGAGTCAGGAGGGAGAGTGTCACCTTCCCAGGAAATATTCCATCTTGTCCTGAGAACACCAGAGGGAGTGGGTGCTTCTCTAGGGCCTGCTTTCCTCTGTGGACAACTGTGAGAGCCTAAATTACAGGCTGATCCTAACCTTTCATTTTGAAATAGTGAGAGATGGGATGTAAATTGTTACACCTGCAAAACCTCTGGATCTTGTAGTTTCCTCTGTATTTACACAGATTTATGCACAAGGGACAGCTTGTGGGTCCTTGCTATGCAAACCTGACCTGTGTAGCTGTTATCAGGTGTAATACTGTTCTTTTATGCAAAACCAGTCAGCCTAAAGGGTTAGACTGCTGCAGGTAAAGTGATTTTGGCATCTGGGCCAGCCTTTTTGCACTTAATGGAGGCACAACTCATTCTTGCAGCTGTCAGCAGGGTGGAGCTGATCCAAAGTGATGGATTGTGCACATCTGGGGGCTGCCATACATCATTTTAATACTGCAGCATATTGCAGCAGGCTGTGCCCATAATAAAAGAAATTCCATAAACTGCATGATCTACAGAGCTTTTGGCCTCAGAATATGAACATCAACTCTGGTGAGAGGCAGTGCTCTGAATGTCAGTGGGGTTTGTGTCTCAATCTAGGTCTCTTTGCATACTCAGTTAAAGAGTCAGGGAAGGCCTGAGAACCCTAAGATGTACTGAGGGAATAATCCTTTCCTATTTCAAAGGATCATGTCTGAGCAGAGAAATAATTACTGTATGGATTCTGCAAATAAGTCATTAATCAGATATGAAAATAAGCCAGAGGGCCAATCCTGAAAACTTCCTCAGTGGAACTGGGTACTGTTACCTCCTGCCAGCTCCACAGGGATGTTGCAGGATATAATTTGTGCCTTGCAGAATAGAGTCCTTGACACTAAAAATTACCATTCACTGGTAAGTGACAAGGAACAGAGAGCAGCGGAGGCTGAAATGCCTAAAAATGACTTTTCCTGTCTTAAAGAGTTCAGAGTCTCAGGAAGCAGGGGACAAGGAGCAGAAAAGGCTCTGCCTTCACTACTCTCCCTGCTGTGCTAAACTGCTTTCCTCTTCAAACACCTCCATTTCCCATTTCTGGACAGGGCTTTAGTCTGATCTAATGAATGGAAGCGAGAGTGGAAGCACGGGTGGGTCCCCACTGAGCTGTACATTCCCTTCAGCAAAGTATTTCTTGTGCAAGTGGACATACGGATCCAAACCCATGGCAAGATGCTGAGCTGCCAGTAAAACAAAGTGGATATCTAAATTTCCGTGCTTAATTTGTGCTTCTACCAGCCTGGTCCCTCCAGACCTTCAATTCCTCTCCATGGAGAGCTGGATGTGTAGAATAATCTGCTTTAAGGTGCTTTTTTAGCCTGGAGGGAGTTAAAGGAGGGAGACAGGCTCCTGTACAGACAGTCACTGTCCTCAAACAGGTGTCTGAGCAAAGTAGGAGGAATCATTCCCTGGAACTGCTTGTCTGCTTTCACTAATCATTAAGGGAGGCTTGATGGGGGAATTTAGACTAATCATCTACAATTAACTGTGTAAAATTAGGAATCTGATCTAAAGCTACTCATCGAGCCTCCTTCAGTATTACTAGGAAGAGTAGGAAACACTCCAAGAATACAGATCAATTACATGAACTTGCTGTAGGACTTTGACTTCCAGGTTTCAAGATGTTGGGATTAGATGACATGAATCTTACCTGCAGGCAAAAAAATAATACAGGAAAGGAAAAATCTCTCTTTAATTTACAGGAATACTTGTAATAGCAAAAAATGAGGATCCTCAGTAATTAGTGTTGTGTTATTCTTCAGGCATTAACAATAATTAAATGCTCTACCCAATTTAGCAGAGCACTGATAAATTAATTTCTCTCAAGGTACTACTAATTACACAGCGTTCACAAACAAAATAAATAAGTATGGCTGTGTTGTCTCATAAAGAATACCTATGAGTGAATAAATATAATGATATACATGGATAAATATGTATAGCAAGTGTTGTTCTCTGTAAGGTCATGCAGTTAAACACAGTCATATAAATACAGTCCAATCCACAGAGGAGCATTCAAGCATTGCTTCAATGTCTTGAAAACAATATTGAAAATATGTTCCTCTAAATGACTGTGAGGCAATCAGTGTCTCAGCTCCCCTTCTTCCATAGGTAATCGAGTTAGAGAGAGAAAACAAACACAGTAAATATCCTCTAGGTAGTCATTTTCAGCCAAAAGGACTCCTGAAATAATCTATTTAACTGACTGAAGAGAAAGATTGGAAATGAGGCTTTAGCTTTGGGGTTGGAAGCTTCTGGGATCAGGATGGTGCCAGAGCTGGAAGCTGAGGGCAGGACTTTGTGTGAGAGCTGAATTCACAGCTGGGGACTGGATGGATGTCACTGTGGGGGGTGACCTGGAGCTTTTCAGAGCCCACAGTGTGGAACATGGCTTGGGGATGGTGGAAAAAACCTAGATGGATGCAATTGAGCTTGTAAGAGTTGAGCTGACCTTTTTTACTGCATATGAAATCTTTATTTTTTATAGTTTCTTGTTTTCTGACAGAGCACAGCACTACACAAATGGCATTATAAATATCCCAGAATTACTCATCAGCCAGGGCTTGGACAGGAAGGTTTTTACTGCAGAGGCTGGGAATGTAGCTATGAAATGGACAGAAGCTCATGGAGCTCGGGGTGGGCCCCAGGTCGCTCCAAAGCACATGTGAAAATTTGTTTCAGTATCCTGTGCTCCTGAGTCTCAAAGATATTTAATTAGCACTTGGCTTTTTGAGAAGGGGTTAAGCAGATGGGTTTAGGTGAGATACATTCAACAGACTGGCAATTTATGAAAAAGGCTGAGATTTTCTTTGTCTGTTATTCAACCTGTCTTCAACTTTTCTTTTTTTTTTTTTTTTTTTTTCATGAAAATTCCTTCATCCTAAAAGCCTTTCCTGCCCATCAAATTACCACTGGAAATAATGTGTGTATTTCAAAGTAGATCCTTGTTCTCCTGCCTGATGTCTTTGGCAATCCTGGTCACCTTTCAGGACTAACTGAACAGCTCATTCCACACTTAAAAACGGGAATGCAGGAGTTGTTCTTGCTGTGCTGTTCTGTGCTGTACCAAGGTGGGAGTCTGCATGTGACATGAATGGCAGACAGCTTTGTGTGAGGGAGAACTAAAATATTCAGGCATCAGAGTCATATCAGAGCTGGGGAAGCACAGACAGTGGGAGCTGGGAGTGTAGGATTAATTTCAGAGCATATCTGAGATGGGATCTGAGTGAATGCAAGCTGAGGAGACAGAGGCAGGAAGAACAGTGATGGATATTCTCAGTCAATGATTTCTGTACTTGACGCAAAAGCTGTTTGTGAGGCTTTAGGATTGCAGGGCATCAGAAGCCGAACCAGATCACTGGAAAGAGCCTCCAAGTTCTTGAAGGCTTCTCATCTTGTCAATGAATTCAGCCAATTCTTCAAGCTTTGATTAATTTTCAAAAAAGACTGAGTGTTACTGCTGGCTCTTTGATCCCGTGGAATTGCTTTTTCAAAGGTGAATAATACATTCAGTGCCCAGCTTTGAAGCACTTCCCTAATTTTCAGAGAGCGTAGAAAATGTCCCTACTTTTCCCCAAGTGTGCTAATGGACTCCTTAATGAGTGAAGATCTGTCATTTTTGTGACATCTAAATTACAGTTTTTCTACCCCCACAGCATCTTAGGGGCACCAATTTTGAATGGACTCTCAGGAAAGATTGTTTTAAATTAAATTGCTCTAAGCGTGGTATGAGGATGTTGTTAGAAATACTCCTCCCAGTGCTTGCTAAATCTCCTGTTGTCCAACATAGGTATATCAAAGCCCAAAGTGCCATTACTTTGATTTTTCTGGGCAGATTTGGGAAAATAAATAAACAAATTATCATGGAACAGAGGAAATAGAAAACAATGCCATACTACTCTCAGTGAGTAAGCCACTTAAGGTTTTGGTGCAATAACCTTACAAGATGTGAAGAAAATTAAGTTTAAAAGTAAATGCAAGCCCAACATCTGTCTCGCTAAACTGTCTCAGGTTTTTAACATTCTTCTGGTTGGCCCAAGTCATTTTTTAATGTTCACTGTATTCCAGGCAAGATTATTTCCATGGTAAGGAGTAGGAGTCAAAACCCCCCTGTGAATTTTGACTCAAATTGGTCAGTAACATTCAATCCAGTAAAAAAAAAAAACCCTTTGTGTTATGATGCTCAGGAATGCAAAGCTCAATTCCTTGAGGGCTGTCCACAACATTTCCTGAAATCTCCAAGTTTTATGTGTAAATCTTGGAATGAAAGCACCTCACTGTGATTTCCAGTGCAAGCCAGGCCAGGTTACTGCTGAGATACTGGGAAATATTGGGCCAAGGAATAACATTTTAAATCAGCCTCGTACACTTCTTGCTGTGGCAGGGAACACTCTGCCAGATTGGACATGTCTGCCTCAGAAAGCTCTGCTCTGCTTTGAGTCCTACATTCTCCTTTTTTTATGGTGAGCAAGAGCTACTCTTTTCCTACAAAAGGCACCTTTTCAGCAGCTGCCTCCCAAAATTGCCATAATATGTCCCTGCACCAAATGCAGAGCTTGTGCTTTCTAGAAAGCCCCATCACCCAACTCTTGTAGAGAAATTAGAGCATAAACTTTTCACTCGAGGCATTGTGAGACTAATAACAGAAAATAAGCCATAGACAACAAATCACAAGTAATGCTCTGCCCACAAGGCTTTTCTTTAACATACAATGGTATAATGTCTTTCTTTTTCTTAAAGCCTGAGGAAAACCAACAAATTGAAGCATCATCACTACTCTCAATTTCTTGTTTGTCATTTTTTTCTTTTTTTACTGTCCAACAATAGGATTACTTTGAGTGAGTGAGGCTGCATGATTATAAATTAATAACACCAGCCTCGTTTTTGTTCCTTAGGGGATAATCTGTGGGTTACATCTGAAATAGGGCTTGATGTTGATTTTCAAACCCTAAAGTATCAGTGATGTTCAATATCTTCACTGGTCTATGATAAAAAAGTCTGGGCTCCTGTGGTTGTAGCCCTGGCCAGCCCAAATCCAGCAACCAAGAAGGAAACAAACTTTGAACCAATGGTTTTTGGCTCCACCTCTGAGTGTCAGTGGGATCGACTGCAGTGCCACTGTGGGTATCAAAGCATCCCAGGATGGGTTGGGTTGGGTTGGAAGGGACCTTGCAGATCATCCAGTTCCAATCCTGACATCTTCCACTATCCCAGGCTGCTCCAAGTCCTGGCCAACCTGGCCTTGGGCACTTCCAGGGATCCAGGGACAGCCACAGCATCTCTGGGTACCCTGTACCAGCACCTCTCTAACCTCTGGATATCACTACCAGTGGATCAGGATTTCCAAAAACAGTCATCAAATCATGTTTTCTGATGGTTTATCACCATTTTCAGAGGCAGGAGCAGGACTACCTGGACCTGTTTTAGCAATTCCTCTGTGGTGTGTTAAACCGAGGCAATACCACCTCCCCAGGGGTGGGGTATGAACTTCCCCAGCCATTGTAAATGAAGAATTTCTCCATTTCTCCAATTCTGATGGATAATGGTGATTGAGGCTCTGGTTCAGCAGGTGTGGATTTACCAAAGGATGAAGAAAGGAGATGCAGTCTACCTTGAGCAGCAGGAGTCTAGCACACTCAGTGTCCCTCATTCCACCTGCATGTGTATCTCAGACTGACTTTTGGGGAAAAGATAAATCTTCCTCCTCTGAAAGTTTTTCAGAACTGATTCTGTGTGTTTCCAGGATTCCCAACATTTCTGGCATGAGGCTGGAGTTAATTTAAACCACCACTCCTCAGTGCTCTTTTTCTAAGACATTTCAAATTTTGGGGTTTGTTTGCATTTTGTATTATGCCTTTTAGCATAACCTTTTAGCAGAGGACTCAGAGTGGATGGTAGAGAATCATCTCAAATTGCCACGATTTTTAAATCTAAAAAAACCTAAGAATATTCCAAATACAAAATTGTCAATGTAACAGAATCCAAGAATTCCAAGAAGTAGAGGAATGGCATTTTTCCTGTCCAGCTGAATCCACCTCTATGAACTGACATAGTGAGAGATTTATGGAGCAATTATTTTGTTACTTCTACTCAGAGAATTCATTTGTTATGTGGGCAAACTATACAGTGAAATATCTGTTTAAATGTAAAGTGATGAACAGGGATCCTATTAATACACAAAAAATTTCATTTCAGAATTCAGTTACTATATTTGAAGAGCAAAAAGTTCTATTTTAAGAGTCACTCATGCTGATTTTTAAAATGTATTTTGAATTACCCACTGGAGTAACATAATGCATGAAAAAACCCACCATGTCCTAACTTTCTTTTCAAACAGTGCCCCTAATCCTCTTTCTGTTCTAATATTAGCATGGATGAACCATCTCTGGGGCCTCATAATTAAGACAAATCTGTCTATGCTACTTTAAAACCCAAGTGTAGGCAGAAGTTTTAAAGGTTTTTAAAGATAAAGTTGTACTCTAATTTTTTACCCCTTAGCAGATATTATTGCTGAGATGGAATAGTTTGCATAACTTCCAGTAATATTTCTGTGGAGGCTAAAAGAAATTCTGGTTGCTCTGCTCACTGCAAACATTTTGAAAGCAAATAAATCAGTTTTCTGAGATGGAAATGGAAACACAGAAATGACGTTTACATCTGTATTGACTTTTCAAAGTCACTAGAGGTTAAAATAGCCTACAGTCTTCCTCAAAAACATGTTAGAAAGTCTTCAGTCCATCATTTTCCATTAAAATCCCTGCTAACTGAGCCTTTGGCTTTGTCTTGAATAGCATAAGTCAGAAAGCAGCAAGCAAAGAAACAAAAAGAGAATTTCTATTCCAGGTAAGATTCCCTATGTCTTGAAGATCCCAATATCCCAAAAGAGGCTTTGGTCCACTATCCAGTTCTCTGAATACAGTTCACTGGCTTTTTTTACTCAATTTCATTCAGTTTCCCAAAGATGGGTGTGTAAAAGCATTTGAGACATCAAATAATGCATTTGAGACTTCAAAAAAAACATTTGAGACTTCTACACAGGGCTGACAAAATTAATTCAGAGTCTACACAAGAGGGCTGAGATACCTTCTAACAGCACCAAGCATTTCTGGGGGCCTGAGACATCCTTGAAATTCCCAAAGACTTCAAAAGAAGCTGAGAGAACTAATCAAGTGTAGACACTGAGATGCAGTTATTTTTTTTTCCTCAGGATTTATTTGCAGAGAAAGCCATTTGGGGGTTGTGTAGATTTTTAAGAACATCTTCACAATCACAGGAGTTATGATACAGGATTGCAGGGGACATGAAACTTTCTGGAGTGGGAGATGGAGGTCAAGCAAAATACAGGGCAATAAATGGGGCTAAATATCTGTAGCTAAGAGGATGATTTTAGACCCTATTCAACACCTGTTGTCTAGAAATCCATTTAATTGTTTAAATGTACCCTTATCTGTGAGATAAAAAATTCCTTAAGATTCCCAGTCAAGTTATTAATTTTTTCTCATTTCTTCATCTGTTAAAATGGAAGGAGCTCCTCTGTCTAAGGTGAGGATGAGGCAACATCCTCAGAATTGTTCAATCATTCAGATTAAACTATGGCCAAGACTACAATTCTTTAAATAAATTTATCTAATTTTAATTGGTTTATGGAGAAGAAATATTCCTGTGGTCAGACAGTGTTTGAGTTTGGAGAACTTGATGTGAATAGTCCCACAGCTGGTTGATTTATCCAATTTTGACCAGTTGGTAAATATGTGAAAATCCAAAAACTGTGAACATCATTTAATTTTTGTGGAATACATAACTGCAAAGGAAAGGGGTTAAAAATGGCCAGAATGGAGAAGTAGTGCTGCATAAGGTGATTATTATGGCACACTGAAGAATCCGTATGGAATGAACACCCAGAAATGTACACAAATAAATAATTATTTGGGATCACAGATTCCTCCTGCCATTTACATGTTATATTTGCAAAAAAACCCAAAAAACCCAAAAACCCAAAACCAAATTCAGCCGTAGTTTTCACATCCTTAGACCTCAAAGTATCAACCACAAGGTACAAACTGGCTTTTCTAATTCTCATAATCACAGAAGTTTTGGGGTATTTTTTGTCTTTCTCTTGCCAAGGTTACGGGAATCCATCCAGAATGCAAAATATTCCAGCAGGTGGTCAAAGAGGAGGCTCTCTGCTCAGAACACAATGAATCTGCCTCACCTGATCTTAAAGGTAAGGGTCCTGATGGGCATTCCCTGGCTTGGAAAGCCTCACATTACTGAAGTGTTTGGTGTGTTCTTTATGTACAGTTTTTGCATCCAAAACTCCAAAGAAACTCCCACAGAAAACACTGAAGATCCTGTTGACGTTGTATTATGTTGGGAATCATTCCAATTTGGTGAAAATAGTCTTTTAAGGGAAAAAAAAAAAAAAAAAAGTGAAAGAAAATCCCAAGTTCTTCAAAATATTACATTTTTGCTATTTTAGACATGGTTTGTTTGCTTGTAAAGGTTCAATTGTAGTGGTGTTCAGAAGTCTATCACATGCTCAGATATAAATTTCAAAAGCTAAAATGAACACGTAACAGAGCCTGTAAAATATATTTAGAATGCTGTGTAAGGTGTTCCCTCCTGGGGTTTTGGCATTGTGGAAACATGCACAGAAAGAACTCAACATGGAAATTCAAAACGTTCAGACTCTTTCAGAAATTCAGTCATGTTTTATGCTGGTCAACTTAGCTTAGAAAAATTTGAACCCACCTCAGTGGGACTTTTCAGTTCCATGAATTTTAAGGTGTTTGTTTTCTGCAGAGGAATTATGAGACAAAGATACCTCGTGCACTTGGTTGGGATAAAATTATTTGAACCACTTGAAGGTCTGCCTTTAGCAGCCTGGTGAAAATCAGAGTCCAACCCTAAAATATTTCCTTTGTCTTTCATGTTTTTCTGCAGAATTTCCAATCACTCCCATGATTCATATTCCTCTTCTAGTTTCCTATTTTATTTTGACGTTATTTCTCACACACACTTTAATAAAGTCCAGAATACTTTTTGGACATATTTTGCACTTAGCTCATACAGTAACCCACTGCAAAGGAAAAAAAAAAAATCTGGTATAAATTAGGCATTTTCAAAAATTATTCGTTGCCTTCATTACAGGATGTCATTCCAGGCATCTTCCTCTTCCACACAAAAATAATTACATAGTTTTAGAATCCTTTTTGTAGCAAAAGAAATAAAAATCCCTGAGAGTTCTATTGAACTTTTCAAAAATCTTGTCCACTCTGAGCTTCTCAAAACTCACCTTTCCAGCTTTTATTCTCCAGATAAGGAAAGACTTTAATGAAAGTCTGTTCTGCTATTTACAGCCTTTCTTGATATAGTTTGAAATTAAATATTAGAGCTGGAAAAACAATTTATCCCAAATGTTTTATCTGGAGGATAAAACTACACTAAGATAAGTAAAAGTCCATTGCTTGTGTTTCAGTTTTGAGGAACCCAGTGGTTCAAGCAGAGGGATCACAGTTTGTAGAGTGAAACTTCAACAAACACAGAGAATCTGTTCTGGAACCAGTCTTGGTGGCAGAGTTTTCAGTTTAATGTAGTTCTTCCACATTATTCCATTATTCTTGTACAGAGCAGTGTCCAATGAATGCCACCAGTAGAACCCAGGGTGAAACTCCTCTAATTTTTGAGCAGATAAAATAGGTCAAAGGAATCAAGTCCTAACTCCATTTTTTTTTCTTTTTTCTTTTTGGTTTTTTTTTCCTTCCCTGTCTAAAAATCCCTGGATTCCTGAACAAGACTTAAATACCTATGGTGTCAACATTCCTAGATACAACTCCTGCTGCATTTCTCTTTATGGAGTCTCGGGTGACTTGCACACCACCAAAAACCTTGGCATGAAAAATTCCCTTTCAGCCCCTGCACTCATCAGTTTCCTTGATATAAACTGTAGAAGTCACTGGAAATAAATAATTTTTAAGACTTAAGGACATACAGGTCCTGTTCCTACTCAAGGTCACACAAATATAATTTTTAACTGCACATTGCCAAATAAAATAGATTTTTAGACCCAGCTCCTCAAATCTGCCAAGGCTTTCTAGGAAGGACCACTTCAGCTGCCAAGGGTAAATGTGGGGGCCACTGCATGTCTAAGTGGGACTGATATTTCCTGGCTTCATTGATTTGACAATTAGCAGCCGAGTTTAGGCTGTAATCATCAGTGAGAGCTAGGTATTTGCAGGGTGTGATTCATCCTGTTCTCAGGAAGAAGCCACCAATATTTGGGATGAATCAGCCCTGGAAGTCTCTGTCTCTTTCTGTTGATCACAAAGTGAATGTAGCTGAGATTAGCTGTCATATTTGAGGCAATTAAAATTACAGCTAATGAATGAGGGCCTCTATTTTCCCTGGAAAATTTGGTATACCAGGAATTACATCCTCCTGAGGGTGATGTGAGGATAATTCTGTGGGAGACTCTCAGGACTATCGTTTTGGAAGCCAGAGAGTAACTCTGCTCAGCTACAGGCAAGAATTGCTGCCACATTTCAACTTGACAACTTTAGCTTTGCCTTGTCATCCATCGCAGAGGCAGCAGAAAAGAATCATGGAAGAAAATAACAGCTCCCAACCCAACCCCCTTCTTTATATCCCCCTTCTGACTAGATAGAGATTAGTCTTGGTTAGAGCATGATGCTTTTTTTTTATTGTTTCAGGCACATTTACATGCTGGCAATTTCTCTGTGCTGCCCCCACGCCTGCTTTGCCAACAGCTCGAAGTTTCAGTGTGGTACAGCTGTGACTGTCGGAGTCCAGAACACTCGTCTGACTGTCCTGGGAGATTCTGGACCCAGACAGGGGGCTGGGAAACCTTGGCAAGGAGTCAAAAACTCCTGTGCCTTTGATTTTAGCCCCTAGGAGAAATTATCACCTCTGTGTGAGGATTTACAAACCACAAGAGTTTAAGCAGGGTGATAGTTAGTCACAGGGTGAAAAATAGATTTATAGAGTTTCTAGGCTGATAAGCAAAAAACACAAAATGGACTCTCCAGGTGGCTTTGGGGTTTCTTCTCTCTCCTTCACCTTCTCCATTTTCTGCTGTGGCGTGGGCATCTTTGGCTGGTTTAGAGTAGAACCTGATTTCCTAACATGAAAGATAGGTATTGAGAATCTTTTGTTAACATAATATACGTAACTTTGAGTATAAAGATGCTCATCACCTTCGGGGTGGTGTTATTCCCCATGAACTGACCTTCTGGATGGATCTCTGAAGGTCAGGGAAGAAAATGTATAGGTAAGAGAGAATGAACAACCTTGAAAAAGCAGAGGAGAGGGCTCTTGGTCTTTTCTTTGATCTCGGTGCTGGGCAAAAAGATTTTGCATTCTCAGGAAGAACAAAACCACATAAAAACCCAAGATGTGATGAAGTTGTGATTCACTGAAACTTCTGAAAACTCTTTTTAGGGGACTCAGAACCAGTAGCACTCCCTGGGTCATCAGCCAGCAGTCTCTGCTTCAGGGAACATCATGAATTCCAACCAGCCAGACCTACATCCCAGTGATGGTCATTTTTTTTATAATGCTGAGGTGTTCTCCTAGTTTGAGATGAATTTAATCCCTTTGGAAACCCATCGTAAAAATGCCATTGATTGCCTAAGACTGGGACTTCAGCCCTTATTTCCTTTAAGCCAGGTGAAATTGGTAGATTTTTAAGCATGAAACAAAGAGGTTAAGGCTGAGTTTTAAGTCTGATGCATTTCAGTTAGACCCTGTAATGAGGAATCTCAAGTAATGAGAAAGGAGTAATGAGAAATCTCAAGTGCTAATCATCACTCAATACTTTTATTTTGGTGGCTTTTGTTTTGGTAATAGAAGAACGCTCCAATTGATTTGACTTTCGGACTGCGTCTGCTTGAATTTCAGGTACATTCTCTCATGAGATAAGGAGGGGGAAGGTCCACCTGGCATGCCAAGAGTGAGCAAGGATGCATTCAAGGAGAAAAGGAAAACTCCCCTTCATTTGCAGAGCTGCACGTCCTGCAGTGACTCTTCTTGCATGTGAATTAGTGGGAAAGCCACAGGCAATCTCATTATGGAAGATCAAATGTATGATATTCTCTGTGATATTGTTTATTTAGAGGATTTTTTTTTTTTTCACAGGATGTGCCAGAGATTGGGATGGTTTAACCTGCTGGCCCAGAGCCACTTTTGGAGAAGTGGTCAAAATTCCCTGCCCACGATTTTTTGAAGAATTCACCAGTACCCATGGTAAGATTTTTTTCCTATTCTTCTTATCCATATTTTTAAAAATTCATTTTAAATGAATTCTAGGAGTTGAGGACTCCTTCATGATTTACAATGCTCTTATGTCAGTCAGCATTCAGTAATTACCCAGACACACATCTTGGCTTGGGGTCAATATTGACACTCATGTTTTGTGCTGTGCTCTACTGAATTGTTTAATGCCTTTGGTGATGTAAATACGATGGACAAGGGCACCATGCTGCTAAATTTATAAAGGAACATGTCATAGAATCACTGATTTATAAAACTGTACATTAATTAATATTAGAAAGAACCTCCTGAGGTCATCCAGTCCAATCCTCCAGTCAGAGCAGGACCAAGAACAAAACTTGTGTGGAGCTTCCAGTCTGGAAAAGACAATTCAGGGCTTTGCCCCAAATCCCCAAATATGTTGTAAAACTATGATTTGATTTCCTCCATGGAAGGAATGAATTTGCAGAGTTGATTTCCCATAAGAAATGCACAAGTCCCACTGCATCTTGAATGACTGGGAACATGTCCCTCACTTTTTTAAAAGATAGATATATAGAATATTGTCATTCCTATCTTGCTGAGCATGACTAAACCTGTAAGACCCTAACTTAGGAATCAAAAGGGTTTTAATAAAATAAATGGTTGCTACTCATCAAAATGTAAAGAAGAGCAGCACCAGCATCCCTAATTAATTTTCTGTTGTGTTTTCCCATGGAAGGTTTCCTTCAGAGGAACTGTACACAAGAGGAGAACTGGTCAGAGTCATTCCCACCGTACACCATTGCCTGTGGGTTTGATGAAGGTTCCAGTAAAGGACCTGAGGATCAGGTGGGGGTTTGATTTCCTGCTCCTGAACATCTCCAGAGCACCCTCTCCTGGAGAGCTGGATGCTCCACACATCTGAGTGTTCTCAGGACCCAGGAATTACCCATTTTCAGTGCTAAGCTCAAAACTTTTAGGTCTATTTAGAAAGTTGTTTAACGAATTAGGCTTTACCTAAAGCAAGTGAGCAACAGTCAGCACTTTCCTCTTCATCCAAATGTCTCCTCTTTTTAAACTCATGTTTAGCTCACGTATCCAAAGTGACATACCTTGGTTCTCTGACAGAGGTGATGTAAATCCTCATCATGCACACATCTCCCAGTGTAAATCCTCATCATGCACACATCTCCCAGGGAAGCCCTACCCACCAGTCCTCAGGGAATTTTCCAGGGGAAATTCCTTTGGATCCCTCCTACTTGCATTATTTTCCAGATTTTCTCTGAGTCATAGAAAATATTTCTTTATAACCTGGTGGTCAACACACATCCTTAGGAGGGAAGTCTTGGATGCTACTGAGTATTTCCACACTTTATCTCAGGTATTCAGTGGAGCAGGAAGTGAATATTTGTCCTATCTGGAAATCATCATTCATGTTCAATTAATCTTCAGAATTTCTTTCACATCCTCATCTTGATATTATTTAAATTTCCACATTCCTCCTCATCGTACTGGAGTTCATATATGGAGATCAGTGTCCTTCTATAAATAAAAATATTTGTACTTTGCACTTTGGTGAAAGATAAATGCTTTAGAAACTTAAATAACTGCCTAAAAGCCTCCTAGAAAGATGCTAGAAATAATCTGAACAGTTCAGAAAGGGTGTAAAATCCATCAAAGGATGTGTATTCTGGAGCACAGTTCTCTAGCCCCACAGGGCTGAACTCACTCTCCAAGTGGCTTTCTCCAAGCAGTCTCTGGATTGTGCTAAGCCAGGTAGAATTTCTGGCTGGTCTAAGGCTAAAATCGAGCAAGGAGCTATATTTATATTTCAACATGAGAGCCGATTTCTGCACAGAGCTGCTGTCTGTGCTCTGGCTGTGTTTAGTTTGCTATTCCAGTCAAATCCACAAGGTTTGACTACAAAAGGAAGATAAGATCAGCAATCTCTGCTGCACTGCACACAGAGGGAAGTGAGTAAAAATCCCAATTGTGTCCTAAGAGAAACACTTGCTCTGTGTTTTGTATGTGCAGCAAGCACTTATGTCTTTTGTACTTGGTGTTGTTTCTTTTCTTAAACCATCCTACAGAACCAGATAAAATTAATTGAAGCACTTTATTATTAAAATAAATAACCCGTTTTTAAAACCATCCTGGTTTTTATCTGAACCAGATAAAATTAATTGAAGCATTTTATTATTAAATTAAATAACCTGTTTCCTAATTTTCATCTGTGTTTTGAAAACCCTGTATAAAAATCAGCAGTTTTTCAGAAACACCAAGATGATTCCTATCATGTCAGGGTAACAAGATCTCTTTATGGATCTACTTAAGTTTGCTAATCTGTTTCCTCAACTTAGAATTGCAGCCTTTTGGGTAAACAGATTTGGGATCAATTAGAGAACAAAGTGTCCACTGGGTTTATAAGGAGGAAATTTACCTGGGTTCAGAGACTTTAGTTTCTTGAGTTTTTAAATTATTAGGTGATCTTGTAGTGAATCAGAATAAAATTTGCATAGTTAAAGCTAAGCAAACAAGCTTTATTTTTCAGAGGACATAGGATTAGGATTTCTTAGGATATAGGTCTTAACTGAAAAGAAGTGAATTATAAAGAATTGACAGTGATACAATATACAGCAAGGAATGAACTCTTTGTCCAGAGAATTGAGGACTGTGAGGTGATTTCCTAGGCTTTAACTTACCTCCACAACCTGATGTAACTCTTTATCAATGTTTCAGCTTCCTCACCTGCAAAGTGAGAGTTTTATTTCCCTTTCAGTCATAGCTGTTTATGAAAATCAATACTTATTGAATCTGGCCCAGGTCTAAAGTGACGGATTCACAAATCTCCCACCAGAAAGTTTCAGCGCCTCAGAGTTTTATGCACTGACATGAGAAAAGGTGGTTGCATATCAAGGTTTATATTTTCCTGTTGGACATGCTCAGAGGGGTCAGATGAGCCTGTGGGCTGTGAAACTTCACTCCTGTGGAGGGTTAAGTAGGACTCAAAGGAAAACTTTTGTTTGTGGTGGAGGGAAAATCCTGAAGGAAATCTTGAGCATGAAGAGCAGCACGGAGTTTGTGGGACTGATCAGTGAGGGGAATGTGTCCCAGGGGAATGAACACCCCAGGATGCATCCAGCACAACCCTCTGCATTGGGCTGTGTCTCTTTTCCCCACAGAAATCCTATTATTCTGCATTTTGGCGTGTCTACACCGCTGGCTACACAGCATCCGTGACTTCGCTCATTACAGCTCTAATTGTCTTTGCTGCCTTCAGGTAAATATAAATGGGCTTTTTCTCAGGGTGCTTTAAGACAATTTCTCTCAGAATGATTAGAAAACAACCATTAAAAAAAATCCCACAAAACAAAACCACAGAGGCTCTAAGACATAACACCTTTGATGGTGATGAGTCTTTCTCTACTCCTGCTGCAGTGTTTCCTTGCAGATGATAAAACCATCAATCTGGGCAGTCTCTCTTACTGACACCACACAGTGAAAATGCTCTAACTTGAGATAATTTTTTAACTTTTTTTTTTGATCATTCCTACAGTGCATGACAGGACAGATTCATTTTTAACATTTTTTTTTTTTATCATTCCTACAGTGCATGGCAGGACAGACTGTGCAGAAACAGTGTCCCCTGCCCCTTTTGCAGCTTCCTAAACTGTCCATTCGTTCTGTGAAAGGCCACTGCTTCCACAGCTGAGAGCTATAAAAAGAGAGTTAATTAAATCCAAATGCCTCATTTGATGATGCTGGTTATTAAGAAGTGGATTTGGGGTGTGGTTGGGGCAGACCACAGAGCAGCTCCCTAAATGTTGGCTGTCTCAAAGGTCATGGCCCTTACAGAGGGACCCAGGAGATGTGGGAGATTCCTTCAGCTCAAGGCAAAATGTGCACAGGACAGTCAAGGGAAAGGGACTCACAGGATTATTGGGCTGGAAAAGATGTTTGAGATCAAGCCCAGATGTTAACCCAGCACTGCCAAGTTCCTCACTAACCCAAGGCACATGTGTTTTAAATACTCATAGAAATGGGGACTCTGCCACTTCCCTGAGCAGCCTGTGCCAGTACTTGACAACCCTTTCAATAAAGAAATTTTGCCAAATATCCAATGAAAATCTCCAATGAGAAGTATGAAAGTATTTTGTTATTGCCAAATAACCATGAAAACATGAAAATGTTCCTCTGGAACAACCTGGGGCCTTTCTCTCTTGTCCTCTCCTTGTTACCTGGGGGAAGAACCCAGCTTCTCCTGGCTGCCCCTCCTGGCAGGGAGTTGTGCAGAGCCACAAGGGCCCCCCTGAACCTCTTTTTCTGCAGACTGAGCCCCTTTCCCAGCTCCCTCAGTTGCTCCTCATCAGATTAATGCAGTTTAGGGCAGCTGCTCTGTCAGCCATCCCATAACCTGTGAGTGACACCAATTCAATCCTTTCTTTGACCCAAAAGGGGATAAAAAGCCTGATGCAAGCTTGTTCAACAAAAAAATTATTAAAATAATTAAGAGGTATTATTATTATAATCCAGCCCAAGAGTCCCACAGTTACTCTCTGCTTCTGTCATCTCCTATTAATGTGTGGTGACCCAAGGACAATTATCCTGGGATTTTTATTAGCTGAAAAAGGTAACAAAAAAGGTAAAAAATGGTTCTCTGCTCCCTCCTGTTTCACTGCCTCTCAAACAGTGACAGATTATTTATTACTTTACAAGGTGTCTGCAGTCTTGTGTGTTCCTGTTTGACTTCTGATGAGACCACGAGAAATTTCTCTCAAAGAACAATTTTTATTTTCTCTTTCCATGCCAGAAAGTTCCACTGCACACGGAATTACATCCACATGCACCTGTTTGTCTCCTTTATCTTGAGAGCAGTTGCTGTGTTCACCAAAGATGCTGTTTTGTTTGCAGATGAAACTATGGACCACTGCCTCATGTCAACGGTACTGAACGTCCCCTCTCTCACACCCTTGACTGAACATTTAATTCTTTACCTGAAGGCAACAGGGAGGTCTTTTCATCCTATTTCTCCTGTTGCTAAAACTGAAATCTTTAAACAAACAATATTATGTCAGCCCAAGGACCAAGTGCTAGGGCTGCACTCAGCTTTGATATTTAGGTCTCTTGACTCTAATGAAGCTTTATCAATTTCTACCAGTAAAGAATTTAATCTGTGAGGAAAAAAAAAATTCCCTTTCAAAAATCTAAAATAGTCAATTTAAATTATGAAACCTCAAACTTACAGAAATTTTATTATTTCTTCATTCTTGTGTGGCAACATTAAATTTTGCTTACATTTCTATAGATAAGCAGCCATAACAAAAGTAGAACTAAAAGCTTTTTCTTTCTCTGCACTTCCAGGTTGCTTGTAAGGCTGCTGTGACCTTCTTCCAATTCAGCATTTTAGCCAATTTTTTCTGGCTTCTCATCGAAGGGATCTACCTGCAAACCCTGCTGCTGCTGACCTTTGTTTCCAACAGGAACTTTGTGTGGTGGTTCATTTTTACTGGCTGGGGTAAGTACTCCCTTCCTCTTCGTGCCATTCAGTATTTCTGGTTGCTTGCAGAACTGGATAAAATCTGTGTTTTGAGGGAAAAGGAGCCTGCCAAAGGTGACACTTTTTAGAGGGACATTGCTCGTTCATCCACTGCTGCTACATCAAAGCCACGTCATTGTATTGCCTTTTTTATCTTTGTTATTTACACCATGGTGATGAATAATCCAGACCTCAAGAGGATGAGTGATAAGGCTGGATAATATCCTAAAAATATGTTTAATTCCTCCACTGACTAAAGAAGTTTGGGTGACTGAGTTGCCTTTTGTTTTTAGCAAGCAGAATTTGACAGATTGATCTTAAATCACATGAGTCCAGGCCTAGGAATCAAACAATTCCATTTTCCTTTTATTGTCAGAGATCTCCTGACTTTAAGGAATCTTTTGAGGTTATACAGCAATTGGAGTTATCTCTGATATTCAGAATAGGAATGTGAAATAAATAAGATTTCTTTCACTGCTCAGAATTGTTTATTGTGACTCTCAGATATTCCCATGTCTCACCTTGGCTTGGCACCCAAACTGAGTAGTTACAATGACATTTTTTGACTTAGAAGTGAAATCCAAATTATCCTGAATAAATATTAATTTATCCTTCACCTTTAGATTTTTAGACTTTATTTAATGTAATTAAATTTTTTTGGAGCTATTCCAAATAGGATTGTCTGAAAGAAGACTTTCAACCCTTGATTAATCATAGCCAACTTGAGATAAGAAAGCAAACAACTCAATTAATAATGTGGCAATCCTCATCTCCTTCTGTAATCAATGGAAGGTGAGAGACACCTCAGGGGTAACTCATATCTTAGGTGATGTGGAGGGAAGTATTTATTTTCATTAATTAAAAAGCCACTTGAACTTAACACAGTCCCAGCTTAAAAGACTTGAGCAAAGGGCTCAAAATTTGGAAGGACAAGTTGAGGGCCCTTCCTTCAGATCTCAAATGATACTTAGAAAAAAATTCCCTATATTTCTATAGAATAATCATTCAAAATGTCACTTGCTTCACATTAGAGTCCCTGTTGTGGCAACTTTGAAAGTCACTTAGTCCTTGTAAATTCAATTCCACAGAATGAAAGAAAAAGCAATTTCTGCTTTATAGACCTTCTTAAAAAAAAAACAGTCAAAAATGTAGAAGGGTAGAAGGATAAGCAGTGATAAAGCAAGGTTAGAAATCACTGGATCCTGGATTCAGTTAAATTTTCATGGAATTCTTATCAACAGATTGGTCTTGAGTGTTTGGTAGAGGGTCTTTGGGACAAAGATGTGAACTCTTCCATCTGCTGTAGGAATATTTGTTGGCCACAATATACAAGATAAAAGAGCCCCAGCTAAATAAATGTTTACTCCAGCTTTGCACATGCTTATAATTCCTATCCAAACCTTCAAGTAATTCCTTACATTTATTTCTGAAAATGTAGCTTCACAGCACCCCCTATTCTCCTTTGCCATGATTTCATTCTCCTGCCCTTTTATTCCTTTCTTTTTTCCTTTCCCTGCACTGAAAATTAAATTATTTCATTAAGTTATTGAAAATTGTCTGACCCACAATTTGACCTTTAATCCAACCTGCTGCACTGTAAACCTATTGGAAGAAAGATTCCATGGGATATGATAATAAACCAATTATCCTGTTCCTGTTGATTTGCTCAGGAGCTCCCACTGCTGTGATGTTTGCCTGGGTCCTCACACGAATCCATCAGCAGAACACTGGGTAAGTCAGAGATGGGATAAGGAACATCCTAATTTTTTATGGTATTCTGTTTTTCTGGCAGGAGAAAAAAGATGTGTACAGAAAAAGGTAAGGGAAAAAACTCTCATGATTCAAAGCTGTACCTCTCATTTTTACAGCTTGTACATAAGTAAGTGAGAAAATACTGTAAGTCTTGTGATTTTTATGTCCACACATGGGTTAATAAAACCTGTAAATATCATATTAACTATTGAAATTTCATTTAAGTTCCCTAATGTCCAGTCCTTGGAATAATTGTATTTCAAGAAAATTGCTGTTTCTGTATAGAGTCAGCCATAAACTACCAATCTCTTCAAACAAGAACTTCCCAAACAACCAACATTGTCTTAAGTAGTTTCTTCTTTTGTTTCCATTCATTTATTTTATTTTTATCTGTATTTTTTGACATGAACTCCAGATAGAAAGATAGTTCACTGTGAGCTATCCTGAAGGCTTTCAGATCATTTCATATCAGCTGGAAAAGACCATTTTATACCCACCTGCTCAGAACTCAGGAGAGCTGAGTGAGAAGTAGAGTTGAGAGTGGTAAGAAGAGCAGGAAAGAAGCCTGAAAATACAAAAGTGGGGTTTTTAAACTTTGCTTTGGTTCATCAATCTGTGATTCCTGCTGATTAAATTTCCTTTAGATTAGACTACATGGAAACCAGGGACATTTAGACAGTGATTTTAAACTTAATGTCCACCCCTTTCCTTTCCTGTGGCAAAAGTTCTTTTGTGTGTTGTGGGAAGCTCCCATGGGACAGATAAAAAACCTGGGCTGGTTTGTTGTTTCAGGTGTTGGGATGATGATGAAAATGGACTGGTGTTATGGATCATAAAAGGCCCCATCCTCCTGACTGTATTAGTGAGTATTTTCATTTTCCCTTCAGTTTCTGCATATAAATAATTTTATCTAGTGTGCTTTTAAAATGAGTTCTTATGATTGGAACTTAAGACAAAAAAAATCTCCCTTATTCATGAATTTATACCACCTGATTTTAGGGAGGGAAAAATCTGATTTTTTTAGGTTTGTATCTGATATAATCCTTGTCATAAACAATGATGAGAGCAGAGGGAACTTTTTTTTTTTTTTTTTTATACCATTTAAAATCTGAATTTAAAATCTAAATTTAAAGTTCTGACCAAGAGGACAAGGCATTAATATCAGACATAGAATGATATGAAGATGTATAGGTCTACAATAATTCAACATAACTTTCATTGTATTTTATGTGCAACTATATATTGGTGGGAAAGATAATTATTATTTCTAAAGCTATTGATCTGAGCTGAGAACAGATGAGCAGTGGTTTACAGCAGTACAATTCCTAAAAGTGGGGATTTTTAGTTATTTGTAGCAACTGAAGGCATGTCCTGGATTGTAACAAATGTAGAGCTCTTGTCTTTACAGATAAACTTTATTATATTCATTAATGTGATCAGGATTCTAGTCCATAAACTGAAATCTCAAGAGGGAGGAGGGAAACATTCAAGCCACTTTGTGTAAGTATTTCTGGGTCTCTTAGGACTGACCTGTGCTTACTGCTGTAAGAAATTTTTTATGGGTAGGAGAACAGGATGTTCTACTCCTCTCCTAATAGAAAGAGAAGAAATGGCAATGTGAACTTTCTTTTTCATCCCAAATAACACATCTCATTTTTATTTCAGGGCAAAAAGGGTGGGGTGCATGTGTCAGAGACAAAGAGAAAAGTAAAATATAAAGCATGAAAGTAAAATATATGAAACTTCAAAAGCTTGAAAGTGTAAACACTAAATGTCAGGTGATGAATCCATCTCACTCCCAGTCCTTTCCACACAAATGGCCACAGAGAGAAAGATTCAGATAATTCCCTTGAAATTCTTTGCAGGATACAATCTGTAAACAAACCCCTTCTCAGTCATTGGAGATCCCATCAGTGCAGTCAGAGGACCCTTCCAGAATTTCTCTGGATGCTGTTGCCTCCATTTGGAGCTGTTCTCTGCATTTTAAAATGTCCCAACACATAATTGCTGTCAGTCATTCCCTGTTTCTAACAGTTCTTTCATTCTCGTTTTTTCCAGGCGACTTGCAAAATCCACGTTACTTTTGATCCCCCTCTTTGGGGTGCACTACATTGTATTTGCATTTTTCCCAGAGAGCACTGGCCTGGAAGCTCGGCTTTATATTGAGCTGGGCCTGGGCTCATTTCAGGTAAGATGGACAAAACGTTTAACAGCTTGAGATGTTTGGTCTGCAACACCACACTTCAGGCTGGTAATTAGAGCAGGATTTCTTAATGCTGTCCAAACTCATCGTACACATCCCATCTCACTCCTTCACCAGCTTTTCTGGTGCTTGCTCCTTTATGATTTAAAATCTCTGAGTCAGACTTCATGTGAATAAACACCAAAAATAAATACAATATCTGCTTTTATTGAATAACAATGGCAGAACACCACGAAGACCATGGATTAAGGTGAACTGATTGGAAATAATTTCACATGTAATAATGATAAGAGGGATGGTAAATGAGAATACATAACCACCTGCTCTGCCCTTACCCTTTAGGAGAAGTGAACCATGTTAATATCTCATTGTTTATTTTGCTGTTCCACTACTCAGAGCAGCAGCATGGATTTGAGAGGGTCAGGGCCCGTGTGTGGTACATTTTGTACTGAACAGCTGAGATCTTTTCCCTTCCCCTTTCCCCTGTACCCCACCACAAATTGTCCACTTTGATCTGTGTTGCAAATGATTCATCTTCCATGCTTGCCTTACCTAAGAGAGAATTTGTTTGTAGGATACAGTAAATAGCAAGTTAATCCTTGTTGTCTCTGTACAAGGACAATGATAAACATAAAATGTCCCCAGTCCACTGAGGAATTTAATTCTATTATAAAAACTCAATAAGTAGTAAATTACAATGGAAAAATGGACAATATGCATTCTTTGTTGTCTTACACAAACTGTAAATGAAACCTGATGTCTGTTATTGATTCTAGATTTTAAATCCATGGTTTTTCTCCCCCTGCTCTCCCTGTCCTAGGGTTTTGTTGTTGCCCTCCTATATTGCTTCTCAAATGCAGAGGTGAGTATCAAGTACATTTTGAAATTATCAAAACCTTTAAAACTCATAGTCCCCTCTCCCTTTTTAATTTCTTTTCCTATTTTCAGAACAGATCTGTCTTTGATCTGCTCCAGAAACCATGACATCCCCATATCTTTTTTGTCCCTTGATACCTTGGCTGACTTTATTTGTATTCATGCAGCTCTGACAGGAGGACACAAAATAAACTTTGAAGAAATGACCCTTTAAAAATAGTTGCTGAGTTTCCTCTCAGGGGATGTTTCTCTGGTTTATGTTTGATAGCTATCATGCTGATGGCTCAATGGAAAGCTTGTAGAGCTCCTCACTTTCTCTAGGTTTATTTTCTCCTGGTGACTTTCTTAATTTCCCCCTTCCTTTTTTTTTTCCCTTTTTCCTTCCTCCTTTCCTCTTTCTTTTCCCCCTTTTCCCTTTACTTTTTCTACTTTCCCCTTCTCCATTCCTCTGTCTTTCTGTCTTTTTCCCTCTTCCCCTTTCTTTCTTTCTTTCTTTCTTTTTTTCTTTCTTTCCTTCTTTCCTTCTTTCTCTGTCTTTCTCTCTTTTTTTCTTTCTCTTTCTTTCTTTCTCGCTCTCTTTCTCTCTCTTTCTCTCTCTTTCTCCCTTCCCCTTTCCAGGTCTGCTCATGCAATCAGGACTTTTGTTCAAACACTTTCTTTCCTAGTTTTATAAGATTGGTATAATTTGGGCAAATCTCCAGTGGTAAAATGTAGTGAGCCTATCACTTAAAAACCTCACTAAATTTGGCACTTTCCCCCAAAAGAGCAGAAGAACTCAAAAGTGATGAGAAAATGTAAAACCACATCTCAACCTCAGAAAAGTGAGTAGGTTAGTTGAGAATGACACACTAACGGTGCCTCAGGCTCTGCAGTGGCTAAACTTGGTCAACTCTCATAGGAAGATGGAATTATTAATGTTGGAAAACCCTCCAGGTCCACCCTGTGCCCGATGTCCACCTTGTCCCCAGCCCAGAGCACTGAGTGCCACCTCCAGGTGTTCCTTGGGCACCTCCAGGGATGGACAGCTCCTGCCAGTGTCTGAGTACCCTCTGCATGGGGAAATTCCTCCTGGTATCCAACCTGAGCCACCCCTTGAACAACTAGAGGCTGTTCCTTCTCCTCCTGTCCCTGTTCCCTGGGAGAAGATGCCAACCCCCACCTACAACCTCCTGGCAGGGAGTTGTGCAGAGCCAGAAGGTCCCTCCTGAGCCTCCTTTTCATCAGGCTGAGCCCTTCCCCAGCTCCCTCAGTTGCTCCTCACAGGATTTACTCTCCAATCCCTTCTCCAGCTCCATTGCCCTTCACTGGACACACTCCAGCACCTCAGAGGAATGGCTGAATGGAGGTGCAAGGTGCAAATAACCCTACTCAAGGATGAGTAATTGCTAAAATATGTTTGTTACTTAATTAAATAATTTATAATGGCTATTCTAGAGAGAGTGCCTTCAAGACTTAGCTGTAAATACAGAAAGCTCTACTCCCAGCCTGCCTTCTGTAGCACAGAATCCTTGCCAACAGCCTTTTAATTGCTTCAACGGCCTTTTAATAGCTTGCATATTGTACCTCACAACACAGAAATCCAGTAGGTGTTAAAACCAGGACAGGCAGAGCCTGATCTCTGGCCCCAAGATGAAGCTGGCTTGGCTTTAGTCCATGTTTCTTAGGGATAACTGCTCCTGAAGCAGCTTGGCCACTCATTACCACTTGGCAGTGCATCTGTTGTGCTTCTCTGCAACCATAAAAACTAATTATTATTTTCTGCATGTGTATGTGTTTCTGCCGTTTTGAGTATCTGTGACAATGTGAGAGACTGTGCTGCTGCCAGGCAAGGTGTTATGAGTATGGATGAAACTGAGGAGTGCTGGAGGGCCTGGAGTTTGCTGAGATAGAGCTGGATTGGTGGAGGAAACCTCTCTTTTATTTATTTGATTCCTGGAAGATCCAGAGACCCATCCATGAAGTTGTACTCAGGGTTGTCTGTATTTCTGTGTGGCTAACAGGGAAAATTAAGGGAGAATAGGGGCAACCAAAATGATAAATATTGTCAGTTACTTGCCCTGATGTCCAAATGTTCTTCTGCATGCCATCCTCTGAATTTTTGAAATTCAATTTATTTCTTTTCAAAAGGAATAAGGACAGAATTCTAGTTCTTCTAAAAAAATGTGTTAAGGTTTAATCCTGACTTATCTGGGCTAAGCACTCAGGCAGACTTTTGGGCATATTTTACCTCCAGTGTTGATTAAATCTGAAAAATTTCCTCTTTGTAACTTCCTGTAGGTCCAAACAGAGCTGAAGAAACAACTGTGCAGGTGGCAGTACCAGGAATACCTGACCTTCACCCACAAACATGGGGCTTTGTCCAGAGAAACCAGCCCAGTCAACTACGTCACTCAGCTGTCCCTGCTGGACAAAATCAGCCCCAAGAGGAGAACCTCTGTGCTCCAGGATGGTGTCACCACTGTCTGAGGGGTTCCAGCATTGCACTGCAATGTCCCACCTAAGAGGTGGCCAGCTGGATCCTTTGTGGATTTCTGCAGTGCCAGGAGCCTTTTGTAAATTCTTTGTCCTGAGCAGGAGCTGCTTTTCTCACCCGGGACAGATCTGCATCACAGCCCTGGTTCTCTCTCTCCTGAAATATAAAACACCCTTGTTTTGTTGTGAAAGGCCAGACTTTCAGCTAGAGGGAATTGACAGGTTAGCAAAGAAAAAAAAAACCCAACCCTACATTAACTCCTCCCTGGCCCAGCATGTTTGTCATATCTTTGTTAGCATTTCCCAAAATTTCCAGTTTCCAAGACCACGATTCCGAGCCATCATTTGAAAGGGTTATTTGCTGGCCAAGATTTGCCATATTTTTGATTTCTGATGTTTTACTACTTGTTTTGAGACATCTTGAGACAATTTAATGGAAATTAAGCACAGAAACCTGACAAACACTTACCTATAGAAAAATAATCTGCTTTAAAAGGAAACTCAAACTCAAACACGAACAAGGGACTCAAAACACCTGTTTGATTTTTGGGTTTTGTTTTTTTTTTTTCTTCTAAGCCTGTTGAACAGAAATAAAATTAAGCCAGTGGATCCCAAACTCTTTCTAGTCCAAAGGAAAATATGGAGCAGTGGAATATTAGGCAGATGATTGTGTGAAGGCATAAATCAGAGCAAACCCAATGCCAGGTGCCAGCTGGGCTCCCTTGTGCCCAGAATCACTTCCAGACCTAATCTTAGTGCCCAAATGTTGCTTTTTTTGGTGGGACAGATGTTCAGTAACTTGAAGATTAATCAGTGAAATACCCAATTAAACTGGATTTTTGTACTTTTCTGCTTTTTGAGCATCTCCCTTTGAGGAATAAAGCCTCCTTATAATTTCTCATTACTATTTCTCAGCTTGTTATCACCACACCCAGTGAGGTTCCAGGGGTCAGGATCCACTCCCAGCTGGGAGGGCTGGGGAAGCAGAGCCAGAGCTGTGCTTGCACCATTCTTTGGGTGACCTTCCTCTTTCTTCAGGACTGAGCTAGACTCGACCTCAACAGTGTGATAATGTTTTTACAGAATTCACAGAATTCAGAATCACCAGGTTGCAAGAGATCTTCAAGATCATCAAGTCCAACCCAGCCCTCACACCTCAACTAAACCCTGGCACCGAGTGCCACATCCAGTCTGTTTTAAACACAACCAGGGATGGTGACTCCACCACCTCCCCAGGCAGAACTTTCCAGTACTAGATCATTCTTTCTGTGAAAAACTTTTTCCTAATATCCAACCTTGGTGCAGTTTGGGACTCTGTCCTCTCATTCTGTCACTTGCTGCCTGGTGAAAGAGAGTTCTCCAAAAGCAAAGGCACAGGAGAGACATGAGGTGGGTCAAGGTAGGAGTGTTCCCGGGAGAACCTGTGTCAGGCTTGGAGACCACAGCCACTCACTCACTCTCTGAATTCCAGTATCAATTCAGCTTTTAAAAAATCAGCGTTGCAGCCCCTCAGTTTGCTCTGCTCTTTGTTAATTATTTAAGTCAGCAGGCATTTGACTCCTGGAAATCTCTTTGTTTATTTTAGATGCTTCATCTCTAGTTCTATTAGAGCAGAGATGAATTGTCCAGGCTTCTATAAACATGATTCAAATAAGTTGTTTATTAATTAGGCATTTTACCCATCTCTCACAATGTCATATGTTTGTTGTTTGTCTCTTCTGCCTAATCAAATTTAGTTGTAAAAGTAATCTCTGTTCCTGTGTGTTGCTGCTGAGCACAGTAAAGAGAATTTGCATACAAAATGTATGATCTACTTCTATAAAATGTAAGTAGCAATTACAGCTCTTGTGAGTTTGTACGTTTAGTTCACGTCAGTGTGGATATTATATTCGAGTTTGTACATTTAATTTGTGTCAGTTTAGATATTTCATTTGAGGCTTTATAAAATAAAAGGTTAATAATCCTGGGGAGTGCTAACATTTCTTGGATAAATATTCGATTTGGGCTGTGAAATGAATCCTGATCTCTTTTTGGTGGCACACCTGAGTCCGTGTGGGTGTGTTTATGAATCGGGAATGCTTCAGGCAGGGATGTTTTGCTTCTCAGAAGGCCTGGGAAGGCAGCAAAAGTGTCTCAAGCCGTGTTTAGCTGTGCTGTGTGTTCCGTGTGGAGCCACTGCCACCTCCTGGAGCTGGATGTGTGCAGCCTACAAAGCCAGCAGGGCTCCCAAACCCCTCCTGAATGAGCTTTAAACCATGCCCAAAGGGCAGCTGCAAGAGATCATTAAATTCCATCAGCTGCTTTCTCCTCCTCTAATCCCCTGATGTCTTTTGCAGAGTTTAACTCTCCAAGAATTCTTTTTAAAATCCCTTTGAAAACTACATGACACCCTGAAAGGATCAAAACCTACTTTTTCTGCTGTTTTTATGGTGTTGCAGCAAAGACCCCTTTTTAAGGTAACTGAAATTTCTAACTGAGAGTAGATTTCAAACTCTGATAATGTCAGCATGGGTTTTTTTCCAGAAAGTTTGACTGATGGGACTCCAAATTAAAATAAATCCTTCCAGCAGGCAGCTTTACCTGTTTTGTACATTGAGAACTTCCCTGAGGCTGCCTAAAGCACACGGAACAAGAATTATTTTATTATATGAGGAGGACTTGTTCAATTGCAGAAAATACAACTGAATTCATGGTAGTTGTTTTCGGGTGAGTTGAAACACCTAGTAAATGAAGTTTTCCTCATGGAAATCAGGGGTCTGGGCTTTGGAGCAAATGTGCTCTAGTATGGTATTTTGTCTGTGAAATCGTGGATATTTACATAGAGCTGGTAGAGTGCTGAAATGTTTTTGGAGGTGCCTTTTCTTTCTCTGCCTAAAAAGAAAGAGAATCACTTAGGCTACATAAAACTTTTAGAGTTTTTCCAGATTCCCTGCTACACATTTGCTTTTTCATTTGATTTCCATGCTTAGGGAGACACTGACTGGTGCAGCCATTCTGCACATGGTGGAAGGGCTGACACATCCTGTGCCCCATTATCCAGCCCTCAAAAATAAGAGGGCTTAGGTTGCCTCAGGCCATGGTGGAAATCTGTGTGAATGGAATTTACAGTGATGTGAAACGTAGCAGAAATGAAAATACATAGATCTGCCCTGTCCTTCCCAATTCTTCCCCTCTCCCATGGTTCCCTTTGCTCCCAGGTCCTGCCCCAGGGATGCTGTGGGAAGGTGATCTCCAGCTCTGCTGCTCCCTGACACATCCCTGACCTCAATTTCACTCAATGTGTGTCCATTTTCCCATCAAAGCACACAGCACCAACACCTGTGCTTTGGCTGAACAATGGGTTAAAAGATGCAGCCTGTGGGGGGGATTTATGGTTTTGTGAGGGACAGACAAAGGCTCATGGTAACTGAAACAAAGGATGAAGTTGGAGAAAATATCAGACATAGTTCATCTTCTGTGGAATTCTCTGTTTCAGGAGTTTGAATTTACTTGATGCTTTAAAAATTACCCTGATGATAAAACTCTTCAGGTTTGATTTGACTGTAAAAGAAAGGAAACCTTGAAGCACATCAGGTGTGACAGACCAATCTATTTCCACCTTTGGCAACTGGCAACGTCTTTATTTGAGGACAACAGAACTTCTTCTCCTGTTTACACCCTGTAGGAATAAGATTTCATCCCCAGAGGATCTGTGGATCAGATCCAGAGCCACAAGGGCTTCTAGAGAGTGTGTTATATTTGATTTGGTGATATTAATTCCTCTTTGATACTGATGCCTTAGGTTTTAGCTGTTATATATTTTAGACTCTGTGCTGTTTTGGTGAGTAGTTTAGGTTTCATGTTCAGTGTTACTGAACTCTCTTCACAGAGTAGAGAGACAAAACAATTCCTTCTCTAGTTTGATACCAAGGACAACTTTCAGGAGCAAGAATGAAAACAAGGGTGAAGTGAGAAGAAAAAACAAGAAGGATGGAACTTCATAACCTGAAGCTGTGGTTGGACAATTGATTCTAATATACTGATGGAACAGAACTTACAAAAATGTGAGACCTTGTGACCCGGGTGTCCATTTTGTGACCACTTTGGGGCATCTTGGGTGTGCTCCATCTGGACTCTTGCATGGGCAAGAGCACCCATTGAGACCTTTTAATAAATCCCTGCTTTATCCTTTTGTTCTGTCTAGTCTCTGTTCCAGGTCAGCCTTCAGAAGGCATCAATCTGATGCAGGGAGAGAGCCACCAGTGGTTTATGGAGAAGGAACACTGCATGGCAAAGACCTCCCCCCTGGCTGGTCCAGGACTGACTTTGCCCAGCAGATTCCAGTGTCTCCATCCCACGAAGAAGCCAGTGAACCCTTTTAACCCAAAGAGCTTCTGCTTCAGGAAAAGAATACACTACCCTGTAAGTTCACAGACAAAAAGTTCTCTTTGGTGCAATTTTATATCAGAACAGACTTTTACAAAATGATAATACATTTATTGTGTCATCTACAGCAGTATACATGTTAAAAACAATTTCTCAAAACACAAAAAAGGTTAGAAAGCAGCAGTTGATATCTGTTTCCACCTCGTAACAAAGCTGAATAACCCCAGATCCCATTACCAATTAAACCAATTTTGACCAAAAAAGGTCAGTATTAGACCCAACAGGCCAGTAACTTTGTGCCTTGACACAGTCAAAAGCCAAAATACAGCTTTCCATCCAGTAACTTGGTTCCTTCAGAGCTATAGCAGGTTGCATTGCCACTAAATTGACAAGTAGAAGGGAAAGAGAATGAACACACCAAATATTTGTTTTTTACAGGTTATACTGATACACAAAGGCCTCTTGAGACTTCTCTGCAAGCACAAAGTCCATTGGGAAAGGCATATGCAGAAGCCTAAGTAATTTCAGACACTGAAGAGTGTCATATCACACAGTGTCATATCACACAGTAATTCTTCACATGGATGAATTCCCCAAAAGAAAGCCAATGGGAAATTGCAACTTGAATCATAAGAAGGTGAAAGACCATGAGGTTCAAAACATTGTTCAAGCTCTGCTGGTGTGTTTTCATACACAAAGTACAATGTGTATTTAGCTGAACTTAGCTCTTTAGTACAGATATACACGGAGCATCATTAACATCAGAGCATCCTCAGCTGCTACTGCATCCTCCATATCTTCCTAAGTTGTTCTGAAATGCAATTCTGAACTGGTTGCATGTGTCTGACTGCTAAAATCAGAGGGTAAAATCTGCCTTTTATTTTTTTTATTTTTTTAATCACTGCATGTGCACGATATACTGTGATTTGCTCCTGGACACAGAAGTGCTGGTTGTATGGACACAATCTGACAGGGCAAAGCATCCTGAAAACTCTCCATGACAGCTCCTAATTCTTTACCAGGCATCCACCTCCCCCAAATCTGGTTGGTAACACCCAAACAGGAGCCAGCCCCAAAACTTTTCAAGACCATCTTTTCTCAGCATGCATGAGACAGAACAATGGTGACCGGTCAAAGTCGCCAGGGAAAATTCTTTTCTATCTCAGCCTCCCCAGGGTCAGCATCTGTCTCTAATCTGGTCAGGGAGATGTCCTGGTGGAGAGAAATAGCCATTTGCAAAGTGTGAATCATCTCACCCTGCAGCAGACATCAGAAATGTTTGATGCTTGTACCTCTGAAATTGCTCATTTCTCTCTAGTGACCAAAAAGGCAAAGTGGAGAAACCAGATTAAAGGGAGAAATCTTCACTTTTGGAGTCTAAGTGATGTGGGTGTGTCCTTAGCCTTCTGCTCATGAACACAAGATCTCTTCCAGAGGTTTAACTCTGAGCTGGAATACCCAATGCATTCTAGTATTCAATGTAGTGCCAGATGTTGAAAGGGACACATCTAAAATAGCCCTTAATATTTAACTCCTAAGGAAGAAAAGTACTTAAAAACAGGTGTTTGGTTGTATTTTTGCATTATGTACATTTCTGCAGTTGCAGAAATGGCAGCCCCAGGAACTGCCTACAGTGAGATTATAAAGTCTCAGTTAGTTTGGACTGAATCCCACTCTGTGAGTTTATCTATTCCCCAGATATCCACAGATAAGATTTAGGATCTACAGCAGACACTAATCGTGTGTGGATTAGCAGGATTCCAAGTGGGGGCCATATATCCTGTTCTTACCAACCCTTGAGACCTTCCATGCTGTGACAGCTCTGCTGAGGGCACAGCCAGTGAGGTCACAGTGTCACAGAGCAGAGCAGGACAAGCACAATATTAATAACACAAGCACTCCTTGCTCTGGAAGCCTTGCCCACATGAGAAAGGTTTCAGAACAAAAGAGTCTGATATCATGGAATCACAAAATCTTATGGGCAAAATCTTAATTTCTTGAACTTTCCAGGTGTTTGAACTGTGGGAGCCTCTGCATAAACACCAAAAAGACTAAAATTCTTCAGGAGCCTTAAAGAATCTAGTGCTAAAGAATGAATTTAATTTCCTTTATAATCATCCATGGACACTTCAGAAATCATCTCTGGGACTCTGAAGCCTCCACAGGCCACAGACTGAAAACTTCTGACATGGGCAATTGTTTCTGAAACAATACTGAAAACCAAGTTCAAATATTAAGGCAAATAAAGCCAATTAAATTAATGAGGTTGTTGCTCCTATTTGCTAAAGTCACTGTGAACTTTTTTTTTTTTTTTTTTTTTTTTTGCTATAACTCTGAAATTTTGATATCTAATTTCTGCCTGGACTGGAAAAATAGTGTACAGTTGGATATTTGTATGGTTCACAGGCCAGATTTAGAAGAGATTAAGTAGTAGTGTCAGAAAAAAACACTGAAACTTCCCAAACTGACACCATCAGTGTATTTTAACCTATTTTAATGATGATTTCCTGCAGTATTTTGACTGAATGTGTGTCACATCCATTTGATTGGAAAAGCTTCCCTTTCAAGATTATAACTGAAAACAGAAAAGCAAAATATTTGAGTTATTTTCCTTTTAGGTTTGGCTTAACAAAAATTGCTCAAACCCCAAATGTCATTTATACATTTTCAAGATCTGGAAATCTTCCTCTCAATTTTTATTGTCCCTTTTTTTATTTCCTTTTTCCCCCAGGATGCTTGGCCTGCTGCTTCCAGGTAATTTTCCTGCTATTCTTAATGGATTCATGTCGGTCTGTATTTGATTTTTTTGCTGCTCAAATTTGGATTAGAGCTGAGAGAAATGCAGCTTAATAGCATTGTTATTTTTAGTCTTATCTTGCAGCTGTATGATCAAAGACAAACTGTAGACTTCATTTGAAATAAAGCTGTTTATATCTCAGGAAAAGAGAAGGGAACTGGAGGCAAGATCAGTATGACAAGGAATCCAAGTGAGCCAGGAGTTATTTCAACTCCAGGTTCAGATGAAGTTTTTTAACTGCCAAAAAAGTATCACAGTAACTCCAGTGGGAAGAGAAGGTGAAAAAATGGTGCTGAATTTTAAAAGAAGTGGTGTTCAGTTTAAGAATGGGAGTAAAATAATATGAAAATAATGGCAGTTAAAGAGCTTCCTTCATATTGAGTGAATATGTTTTCTTCTTGGTCATTTTGTCTTTGCCTATTTTTAGTTACTGGTTTCTTTTGTCCATGGGATTTTTAAAGAAAAAAAAAGCAAACTGATTTTTGAGCTGACCAGAGGTCCCTTCATATGCAATCTACCTTGCTTCCAGAAGTGGAATTTCATTCACCTTTGATATGAAAATATTATGAAAAGTCACAATTTTGCATTACACAGGCAAGGCAAATTATGGCAAATAATTCTTCTGCCACCGCTGAGGAGGATCAGAGTCTCATGGTCAGGTTTTTAACATGAGTCCAAAAAAACTCTATCTTGTGTCCCATTCTGGTCCTCAAAAAAAGAAAGAACTGGAGAAGGTCAGAAGGAGGACCATGAAGATCATCAAAGAGATGGACAATGGGGACAGTGAAGAAAAACTGAAGGAATTTTTCCCTGGAGAAAAGAAGCCTCAGTGGTGACCTCACCAAACTATTCCAGTACCAAAACAGTGGTCAGAGAGAGGATGAAGGTTCTCTTTTTTCACAAGGATCCACATGGACAACAGCAGGGTGACAAGCTGCACCAGGAGAGGGATCATCTTGATATAAGAAAGGTTTTTTTTTTGGAGTGAGAACAGCCATTCATGGGAACAACCTCCCCAGAGGTGTGGTGTGGTCCCTATCAGAGGAGATGTCCAAGAGGTGACTGGACAGGGTGTTTGATAAACTCATCTTGGCTCCCTTTGTCATGAAAGGTTGGACCAAATTTATCCTTCAAGGTTGCCTCCAGCCTTGGTTGTGGACTCTGTGAACTTCATTCCCTTTTGGAAAGTATCTCACACTTGCCATTGACGATGGAGACAGTCCAGGGAGAGTCATCTTTGCAAAGGTAAACTCAAATTATCAGTTCATGCCCACTTCTGGTTGTTATTTAGCCTTGTCATCGCAGGACGCTGTCCCTAAGGTGTGATGAGAGACAGATGCTGAAAGGGAGGAGTCAAACACCCAATAAAGTGTCTGGATTTAACCTCCAAACTGCATTTTCCTCTGAACTCACCTACCTTCATCCCTTCTCCCACCACTCTATTTTAACACCTGGTTTTCAAATGCAAATACTCAGATGATGCAGAGGAACTTGGCTGGTTTTCCTCTATGATTCACAACTTCCCAGGGCTAAGCATTTAAGGTTCTTTCCCCTGGCTCTGAGTCTCGGAAATACTAAAAGTAAAAGTAAAAGGAGATGATATCACCATGCAGCAGTGAATCAGCCTCGTCCTTTACAATCTAGGTTGTAGTTTTCATTTTTGGGATGTGAATTTTCCTGCAGTACCAGCACTCCACACTGACAAGTCAATAATCCAGACAGTGGTTAGATACAGTAAATAGTCACAAAACCTGCAGCACAGAAAGTTTTTGTACATTTATAAAAGCAAAACAAGAAAATTAGACAGGAAATACATTATGGATATGGTAGAAAAAATGGCTCAAGGAGCACTGTACACTTGTTTGTTTTTTTTTAATTGTGTACTCTTTTTAATAACACAGCCTTTCTAACTCCAAAATATACTTCACAGTGAAAAATCAAACAAAGCACTGTTACACTCAGTTGATATTTACACACACAGAGAAGCAAACTGCCTGTTGGATTCTTCCCTCCTGGAACAAATGGAGAAACAGCCACTGTGGGGTGGCCACGCCTGGCCAGCACCTGCAGCTTCCCTTCAACAGAGAGATTTGTGGACAGCTCCTTTGTGCCACAGCATCAGTCTGGATCCCAGAAGTGTGTCCACCTCAAGTGTGACACTTCCAGGGACACTGGGAAAGTTCCAGTGACTCAGGAAATGCCAAATCTGCCACTGCATCAACATTTTTATTTGGAGAAATAAAATCATAATAGAAGGTTTTGTTTTCCTTCTTCTCTTTTTTAATTTTTTTGTTGTTTTTGTGTAATATATTTTATATTTAACACGTTGAATATCCCATTTTTTCTGGTAAATTCAGTGCTGGTGAACAGATTCTATTTTTCTACTGAACAAGAAGCACAAGGTCTGCAACAGCAGAAATTTCCCCTTCACTGCTCTCCAAACTCCTGAGCATTGGCTCAAGGAATTAAGGAGCAAATCCAACTTTTCATAACTTTTCCATCCTTGGACTCTCTAGCTGGGACCACTAAAAATTACTGATAATATCAATGTGCTGAGGCCAAATCCCAATTTCAGGTGAAGTGCTTTTTTTCTAGCAGTAACATTTTTTCTGTACTGATTTTAATTTAGCTGAGGACCTGGTCTCCAGTGTGCAGGGTTGGAGGGTGGTCTTGGTGATGTGGACATTTGCCCACAAGGCACTGGGCTGAGATCCACCAACTCAAACTGCAGAGCACTGTAGGATGGCCAGGAAAACAACAGAACCCAGAAGTAAGCTCAGAAAACTTTCAACAACAAGAAAATAAATTAAAAAACAAAAAGATCCAAATACCTCCTTGCGCTGGACTGAAACAAGAAGAAGTCTCCAGCTAGAGGCAGTTATTTGATGTCTTTTCTCCACGATTCTAATTTATTAATGATTGAAAACTGGCTAATAGCCATTCATGCAAAAAATAGCTTTCAATTTTTTTTTTAAATGATACATTTACAGTGTTGGCAATATAATCCTTGTGAATGCCCGTCCTACAGAAAATTGCCAAATATGCCTTTACCTGAAAAATCTGCCTTTCCCCAACTCTGGGTCATGGGGAAACTTTCTAAAATAGCTTTAAGAAGCATCTGAAGAGAGACAAAGGGCCAATCTATCGGTTAAAAACACTTTGACTTTTGCAGAGAGTTGGGGAGAGGGAAAAAAGTTCTGTTCTCTGAGCAGCAAATTGGTGCTGTAGACCAGTGAAAAAACAAAAGTGTTTGGATCATATAAATCCCATTTACGAACCTGGAGTAAAATGGAAGTGGTTTCAACTCTTTTGCTGGTTCTCTGTGCCATGGCAGATTTCACATGACTGGGTTGTCCCCATCTCTTAAGAGCATGATCCTGTACCAATATGATCTCAAATATTTCTATCTGTTTTAAAGTAAATTTACATTCATTTAGATGGCTCCAGCCAAGAGCAGATTATTCCCATAAAGGATTATTATATGTGTTAAGTATCATTGTAATTAATATTTCTTTCACAACTTTCTGAGACCTTTTTTCTCCTTTTAAAAATAAGTAAACTAGGATTATCTTTAAAAATCTTTGCTTAAAATTGCATCAAAACTCTTTTTTTTTTCTACTTAAACTAACAAAAAACCAGTGAAATTAAGAGCACCCACTCAGCTGACACTAAAATTCCAAGTATTTCACCTTTTTTTCTGGTTTTAGTTTATGATCATGTCAACTAACACCGAAGAAAAAGCCTGAATTCTGAATTTCCTGGTTGCTATTAGTTTCAGTTCAAAACTCCACATTTAAAATACCATTTTCATCTTTGTTTGTAATATATGCATACACATACACGCACATATATATATATTTGATATAAATATATATATTTCTCAGTTCACAAATTCATAAATCCAAGATAAAGGGAGTGCTAGGACGGCCCTTGAAGCCTTTTCTTTGCACTGTGGAAAGATTCTTAAGAACTGACATCATTGACGTTGGGTTGAAGTAAATTTGTAGCAGTCGTGGCTTTAACTACAAGGCAAAGGTCGAAAGAACATTCGAGTTCCTCTCCAAGAAAAGCAGTCAGACCATTGGTGGTTAAAATAAACAGAATAATCCAAGAGAGAGAGAACTGCCAGGTGTGGGAAGTCATCCAAAGTCTTTATCCTTTCCTTCCGTGCCATCTTAGTGTTCAGTTTAGTTGGGTTTTTTTCTCAGGTGATTTTTTTACCTTCCAGGGTGATCCTGCCAGCTCCTCCTCGTGCCTCTTTGCTCTGGCAGGGAAGAGTCAGCACACAGAAGTCAACCAGGTTGCAAAGGCACGGCTCTCCGTGTGACAGCACTGCCCCAAGCCACCAATGGGCCACTGGAGCAGAGGGTTCATGGTCATCTGGAGGGAAAGGCCACCCTGGACCTGACTCTTGCTCTTGAGGTGGGAGGGAAGGGACAGTTATTTGTGTTATTCAAAGAGTCCAAATGATCATTCTACCAATCGATGCCAAAAATAGAGCTATATCTCAACTGCATGGCCCTTTTAGAAAATTCACAGCTTAGCTAGAACAGAAAGCATTCCTGGGAGTGTCCCTGGGTATGGAAAAGCACAGCAGATCCCACTGCTCCTGCCTGAAGTTCCTGCACTGATGTGCATTTTCATGTTGGCACAGCTGTTCCTTTAAATCCTTCGGGAATGTCTGACCGAATCCAGCCATGAACTTTATTTTCTGGAGATCCTCCTGAATCAGCTGGATTGATCAAACCAAGCACGTTAGATCCATCTTAAGACTCCAAAGAGAAACTCTGCGGAAATTCACGTGCCAAAAGGCAGGAACAGGCTAAGACATGTTGGAGTAGGGAAAATAAAAAATAGGCAAATCCAACCCAAAATGGAAACCAAGTGGAAAAATGACAACGGTCATGTCCAGTCACAGACTAGGATCAGTTTGCAACCAAGGATCACAACTGCACAGCAATCACTTGTTACTTTGGACGGACACGGATTACTCGCAGATGCTCTGAAATGGGAATAGTTGAGTGGGTGGGTTTGGCCTCTTGTTTGTCTTTTAAACATTCTCCATTAATGGCCTTGAGTACAGCTGGGTATTTACAGTGACTGTTAAAAAGGGATATTTACACATTTCCTTTGCTTTTTCAGGGGAGGAGAGGAGAGTTTGAGGAGAGTTCGAGGAGAGGAGAGTTCGAGGAGAGGAGAGGAAAAAGGAAAAAAAGAAAAAGGAAAAAGGAAAGAAGAAAGAAGAAAGGGAAAGGAAGAAAGAAGAAAGGGAAAGGGAAAAGGAAAAGGAAAGAAGGAAAAAGGAACGGGGAAGGGGAAAGGGGAAAGGGGAAAGGGGAAAGGGGAAAGGGGAAAGGGGAAAGGGGAAAAGGGAAGGGAAAGGGGAAAGGGGAAGGGGAAGGGGAAGGGAAAGGGAAGGAAAGGAAAAGGGAAAGGGAAAGGGAAGGAAAGGAAAGGGAAAAGGGAAAGGGAAAGGGAAAGGGAAAGGGAAAGGGAAAGGGAAAGGGAAAGGG
>CM031858.1:2567337-2642497 GCA_018697195.1 Certhia americana
TTTTTTTTTCTTTTTCAAGGGATGGTTTTTGGTTTGCTCGTTGGTTGCTTTGCTCTCCTCAGCTGCTCATGTCGCCAGGTTCTCCGCATTTATGCTGGACATCCGAATCTGAGAGCTGCTCTTGCTCAGAATGGAGAGTTGTGTCCCCCCGTTCACTCCGCTGCTCGCTAGAGAAGGATGGCGATGTTTGAAATCCACAGCAAAATACCGGTTGACTTTCCAGCTCCTCCATTTTCTCTTTATTTCTGATTGCACCTTTAGGGAGAAACTTCAAAAGGTCATTTTTTATGTACTTAGCCGCTCGAGGACATGCTGACAAATTATCAAGATTAGAGAAAACCCCACAATTCCACAGAAGTATTTTTAAGGTTATTATTAAAATAATAATTCATTTCATCAAAATCTGAAGTTACTTCTCCATGGCTGGAAGAGGTCTGGGCGTGTAGTGAGGAACTAGTGCCCAGCCCAGGTTCTGTGTCTGACTTCAGATAATTTAGGGTCAGCCCAGAGGTGCATTGAAGACCTGATCAACACCACCTGGAGTTAAAAATAGCCTGTTTTCATCAATGGCCAGTACCAAAGATATAATAAGGAGCCAATGCAACCAAAAAGAAGTGGATAATATTGAAACACCCCATCCACAGAGGCAGCTTCTCTCATCTGCCATTAATGGGTGGATGTTTACAGAAATCTTTGCCTCCTGCTTCCTGATCCTCTCCAAGCAGACCAGCTCTGGGATTAATGTACATCTGTGCCACCCTTTTTTTCTTGAGAGGTGTGAGGTTTTGTTTTGTTTTTTTGGGTTTTTGTTTTGTTTTGTTTTGTTTTGGTCTTGTTTGTTTGTTTGTTGTTTTTTTTTTTAATTGGCACCCACAGTTAATCACCCAGAGTAAAACAATCCAAGGATCAGAAGTTCAATTAAACAATAAGTAAATAAGTCCACAGCTTTTCTGCTTTTCACTCATTTCCAGTTTCCTGGCAATGTTGCTGGGGTGTGCACAAGTGTATAAATATATAAAGTAGTAAAGATTTAATATAGAGGGATGGTAGTAGCTCAGACCAACATTTACTTGATTACTCATTCCTGTATCATATTTCTGAATGAAATAGTGTAAGAACAAGGAAATACATAGACATATTTTCCCAATATATTTTTTCAATCTCCAAGGAGCTGCTGGGTCAAAAACGTTTGTCTTGTCTGTAACAGTCATTGCTGGATTTTTCCTGGATTAATATTATCAAAATAGAGCAGTATAAGTCAAAGTGCTAAACCAGGGATTCAACTGTATGGACAAAAACTACTGGGAGGAAAAATCCAACTGGAAAACTTATATTCTCCTTCTAGGACCTCCAAATTCCTATTTTGGTTAAAGCATAGACATTTATAGATTAGGCAGAGCATGGAGTTAAATTATCTCTGTAAAAAGGGATTAGTGTTTGCATCTGGAAGAATGTGATATTCCAAACGTTTTCCTGCTGTAGGAGATTGAGTAGAGGCACAAGACAACCTCTAATTACCATTTTCTGATATCTTGAGAGGAAAAATGGCTTTAATTAACCTGGATGTGTTGGTAAACCACCCCTGAACTCCTTCCAAGGGGCTTCAGGAGATCTTGACTATGCCCATGAGCAAAGACAACCCATACATTTGTTTGATGAGCTTGGACATTGTTGTGGCTTATCTGAGAAGGAATCACTCAGATTAAGGAGTTTGAGAGCTTTCTGTATCAGAGGTCAAAGGTGCCAGACTATACCTGCACTCAGCCCCCTTGAAAAGAAGAAAAGAAGGTGATTTTAGGACAAGAATCCAACTGTTGGGCTGCACAAGAGATGTGCAGCAGTGGAGGAGAGAACAGATGAAGTCAAGATGTTCCATGTTCCTCTTAAGGCACCATTGAGCAGGGAACCCTTTCCCATCAACTCAGAAAACTGTTACCTCAGGCATTCAGTCAGATAAACAGGAGGGGAAATGCAGATTGGAGCAGGAGAACCAGAAAAAAACCACAAATGTGGTCAGCAGCAGTTGCCACGTGCTAAGAGGAGTGTGAGGCTTGCAAGGCACCCAGGTGGTGTCTGGGGGATGGTTCTGGGCATCTGACACCCTTGGGCTGTGTGTGTGTACAGATGGAGGGGTCTCTGGAGAGGAGCTGGCACCACTTGGGTGGTGCCAGCAACTGAGGCCAAGGACTTCAGTGAAAGGTTTGGCACTGCTTCTCTCAGCCTTTTCCTAGGAAAGCTGGCAAGATTTAGAGTGGATGGATGATCTGCAAGAGGAGAAGGAGATCACACTGAGAGGTGAACAGTGGTTTTTATTTAGCCTGGCACCTTATCACTAATGGTGTCCTGCAGGTATTGATATTGGTCCCCACACTGTTCCACATAGAGCATGGAATGGTTTGGGTTGGAAGAGACCTCAAAGGTCATCTCCTTCCACACCCTACCATGGGCAGGGACACCTTCCACCATCCCAGGTTGCTCCAAGCCCTGTCCAACCTGGCCTTGGACACTTCCAGGCATGGGGCAGTCACAGCTGCTCTGGTAACCTGGGCCAGACCTTCACCATCTTCATCACAATGTCAGTGATGGGATTGAAAGCACCCTCACCAGTTTGGCTGGTGGCTCCAAACTGGGACATGTCAGACCTCTTGGAGAGAGCTGGACAGGCTGGGAGAGTGGGCTGGCAGGAACAGGGCAAAGCTCAACAAAACTGTGAAAAATTCAGCACCTGGGATGACATTTCAAAAGAGACCTGTGCATATCCTTCCCCTGTCAGGAGGTCTTAATCTGAACCATTATCTCTGGTAAGGCCAATGTCTTGGTCTGATAAAGACATCATAAATCGTTTTTGGTTTGGGTTTTTTTTGTTTTTGTTTTTTGTTTTTGTTTTTTTTTTTTGTTTGTTTGTTTGTTTTTTTTCTGTGAATTGTGAGATTCAGACTAAAGTATCAGGGATTATGGTAGATGATGAGTTAGAATGGACTGTTGGAACAGCAGTTACTCCCACAAGAAAATGGGATGTGGATGACAGGTGAAGGACATTAAATATTAAAATTCTTACCTCCCCATTCAAGAAGCAGTAGAGAACAGCAACAACAAAACCCTAGGGAAATGGGAGAGATAAAAGAAGCTAATTCAAATCCTGAAGGAATGACAGAAAATAACTGGTGTAAAAAAAAAAAAAAAAAGAAAAAAGAAAAAACAAACCAACAACCAACCAAACAAACCCAAAATCCTGGTGTACAAAACATACTCATAAATGAGCAGAGCCCCACTCTGAGAGCTGTGCATGCAACAAAGCAGCTGTATGGAATAGAGGTTTGGTTCTGAGGCAAGCTGAATTCAGTGTGTAATCACCTGGAAGGATCCCAGTCCCAATTCAAACACCAGTCTCTCCCGCTTACTGACATTCTCAGGAGAAAAGGCAAACACCGTGTAGTGAATTCCAAACAAAGGGATCAGCAGCAGGGTGGAGCGAGCCAGTCTCCTGTCACAACAGAAGGAAAGAACTTTAAAGCAGCCTTCCAATTAGCAACCTGAACTTTAATTAAAGAAGAAAGCACAGAAAATATTTTGCTGACAGACTTTTGGGAAATACGTACACCGCATAGTTATACAAACAAATATGCAACATTCCTGTTTGTTCCCAAGGACTGTTTGCACACTCCCTGCAGTTTCCTCCCCCTTCACACTGCTACAGTAATGGCACATTAATTATGCTTAATGCTCTCTGCTGCTATTTTAATTTGCATTATTACAAGCAGGAATTTTTTTCCCACCATGCCAAAAAATGAGGGGAATCTTGCTAAGGGATTCAGACTGCTACCACGGTACAATTGTAAACCTCTCACCCAATTGCTTAATCCCAGTGGAGTGTTTGAAATCACTTCTTTTTGTTGATCTTTGTGTGCGTGAATGTGTTTCTGCACAGCAAAAAAAAATTCCGAAACAACCACACAATGAAGCTAAAATACCAACAGCCACACAAATAAAAGTTATCCCCCCTGCATGTTCTTGTACTCACAACTATTCCTGAAGGTTTGATTTTGATCTCAATTTACACTGTTGGAAAGCTTAGTGCAATTCCACAGTTTAACTACTTCAGAGTAAAGATGTTTCAGAGGGAAATTAAGCTTAGCAGATATAAACAAAAGGGCTGGAAATCAATGTTTTACATGTGAGCACTTAACTGGTGAAATTCCCCCAAAGCAGGGACCAGCCAAGACTTGAGCATGTTTTGGTGAGTGTCACTGATTGAGCAGCAAAAATAAAAGAGCCAAGAGAAAGCAAATGTTGATCTGAAAATAAGGCAAGTGCTTTATTACAAAGTGAGCTAAAAAACCTCCAGGACATTTTCAGAAGGATAGAATATCATTGATTACTTTCAGGTAAGTGAAGAAGGCTGATGGAGGACAAAGGAAGGTAAAAAGGCATAAAGATTTTTCAAGGAGCTGCGTATTTTAAATATCTCCTCTGCTTCTATCTGTTTGGTGCATTGCAGACAGATTTGAATTTGCTAATACATGTTCAATGATAACCTAAAATGATGTGTTTGTTTTAGCAGCACAGAAGGTGCTTAATTAACACACTTTGAAGAATTTTGTGAGCACAGTTATCTCCAGCAGCAGTCTGGGAATGGGACATGAGTGCAGTGCTGGTATCTCTCAGTCAGACTTTGGGCTCCAGTGGGGATAAATTCATCCCAACTCTTGCCTGGAGACTTCACTGAACACACCTGAGCCATAAATCCGATGGACCCCAAACCTCAGGTCTTGGAGGAAGACCCCACAAACCGGAGAACACTGCTCTTGTGGGTTATGAAATTAGACATTGGCCAAAATATTTTGAAAAGAGAAGAACAACCTCGGAACAGGGTGATGAAGAGCAATCAGAGTGTCCAGTTTTGATGATTTCTGAAAAAAATAATCTGTACAGGAATGAGCCAGTGTAAAAGAGCTTTTGGTGTCCTTTCTGGTCCTTTTTCTCTATGGACATGCAATCAGGTTAATAAAAAGGAACAGAAACATTGAGGAAGAGATTATAGAATAATGTTATCTCTGTAAAAAAGGGATGTAAAGAATATAAGTGTCTTAAACTAGTAATGGAATTTAAAAAAAAATCAAAGGTAATAAACTGGACAAAAAAGTACCATCTCTCCATATCTTCTATCATTTATATCCAGACCTAGTAACAACAACAGAAGTTGTTTTAATCTACAAGTCAGAATAGAATTGTCTGTTAATATGCTCTCTCTCACTGCACTCTTGGGAGATTAATTTATGGGAAGATACAGAGGAAGTATTTTTTGCCAGTTTTCTGGCATTAACATACCTTATTAATCACATAATTAGTTTGTAGGATCTGGAAATACAATGCCATCATCAATTTATTTGAGGTGTTATCTTCAATATTGTGGTAGAAGTGAGGAAGAAAATGCACTACATAATGTTTTCAGAAGTTTATAGATTATTAAGATTAATAAAGAGGAAAAGAAGATTTTAATTATAAGAAAAAAACTTGAGAGATATTAATGTCCATGTAGATAATGATAAATTGCTTTTTTTCAAGAACATTGGGAAGAAAGAAAACTTAAAGAAGGTCCTGTGAGATGTGTAATTTTATGTGCAACAGGGAATGAAAATCTTGCAGGATACAGTGGAATTCTCAGGTGTGTAATAGCCAAAGTTATTAATCTTCTTTTCTTTCAGACAGGCAAGAAACTTGGGAGAGGGGGAATCTAGAAGTTCTGAGGACAGTAATGGTTCAAGTAGATGTTTGGAAGAGAATGTTCTCCAAAATTCCTAGCAAAAGCCTAGTTCACATTCCCACAGGAAGAGGAAAATCTTAAAGCTACTTGAAAAAAAAAAAAATTAAATATTATTTTTTGTTGAGGCTGGCATTCTGTTTTCCAGCTGTTATTTTCCTTGAAATCACTTCAAAATAAGACTTTCTTCAGTATCATGGCTACAAATGTGGACTTTCCATTAAGTGTTAGTACAAACAAACAAACAAACAGAAAATGGTGTCCTCTCCTTTCCTTCACTCCTCTGTTGAATTATGAAATTTGAGCTTTATGGTAAAATAAACACTAAGTAGGAAGGTTGTTTAGTTTGACCAGTATTAGAAGGAATCATGATTTTGTTTTTCCATTGCACATCCACGTTTATTAAGGAGACTGCTAAAGTCTCAACTGCTCAACTTTTTTGAGAAAAATAACCAAAAAAATAAAACCAAAAAAAAGAAGCAAATATGTCCAAACCATAGATTTTGAAGGAAGATTATATTGTCATTTTGTCATTTAGTCCTGCCTCTCTAAAGTAAGAGAATTGCCCACTTTAAAAGCTGTTCTAAGTGAAATACTTTGATCAAAAATGAACTTTTGCAATAAGGATATCAAGGTCTGTAGTCCTGAAAAGCAACATTCACTTCATGGAGGTTTGGGCATACATAGTGCAGATATTGATAGTGAAATGATATTAAAGATGTCTCTAAAGTCAATGTGGAGAAAAATACACTTTAAAACTGTAATTTTTGTGCGCTACAGATGTCTTTTTAACAAGAAGGGACTCCTGTTGTAAACCCTGTGGGTACTGAATACATCCATTAATGTATATTTTGATTAACTCAATGCTGTGACATGTCTGTAATGATGGCATCTATTTTTAGTTAAATTAAATGCACACTTAAATTCCCTATATTGTCTATGAAGAAGAAGAAGAATCACTGACACACAAGGACAAAACCTCTGCCCCTAAGGAAATTCTTATCACATCCTAAATCTATCTGTTGACCTCAAAGGGAACTTGGACTGAGTTTGTCATACAAATTTCTGCCCTGTAGATTTGTGAGGTTTAGATTAGAGGAACACAATTTCTCTGGATAAAGATACGTATTCATCATCTTCCTGATAAATCTGTGCAAAAAAAGAATTGTAGCAATATTTTAAATTGAAGGCTAAAGAGCACGAGATGTCATTAGTAATGAAATGCTCAACACAGCTCATGTGTAATAAACTGAAGGATCTATTTTATCAGAAAATGCTGAACATAATAATGTGTCTTTCAGGAACCTCAGTAATCTCCCTGACAGATCTTTTCCAGTCTATCCCAAAAATTTATTTATGTGTATAACATCACTTCTAAAATACCTGAGGCAACACCTGAATGATTCCAGATTTTTAATTTTCCCATGCATAAATCACATCTTCAGACCAAGGACTTGAAAACCAGGGAAACTTACCACAACTTTCATCTTTCAACAGACACAAAAAACTTAAGTTTAAATACCTCTTGTTTAGGTATTTAACTACATAGAAGATTTCACCTTATAGAGTTATTAGTCTCCCATCTTTCAGAAACACTGCATTTAATGGGAAATTTGGTTCTCTGCAAAGGCCCAACATGACACCTGAGCTGCATCAGGATGTCCATTAGGCAGTGAACTTTATATTTCAAATTATCTCCTCCTAAACCTAACTCCTATTTTTACCTAGCTGTTCTTGGTCTTTAGCTACTCCCTGTATAGAAGATGGAGCTGCTTCTTTTTGTCTTCTCAATTTCTATCTGCTTTTGCACAATTCCAGTCTGTTGACTGAATATTTTTCAGCATCTTCATTGTTCTATGTCTTAAATACTTTAAAAATATATGAAATCACACAGGAAATTCACTTTTTTTTTTTTTTTTCCTTCTAACTAAAAACCCATAACCATATATGCAGTCAAGTTACAAACCAATCTTTACTCCTTAATAGTGTTGAAGATAGCCAGTAAATATTCTTTAGCAAAATCCTGGAGTTTTGGGTCTGTGTGTCAGGACATCTCAGAGAATGTTGATTCACACTTATAAAACTGCTGTGAAATTCCTGAGATAGATATCAGAAAACATGTAACATATCTGAAATTGCACCTCATCTAAATAAAATGAGAGGATGACCTTGGGGCTCTTTTCCAACCTTAATTATTCCATGAATCCATGAAAACCTGTGGGCTTCTTGTGCAAGGAGTCAGGTGGACCTATGGGATAGTGATTCATTCACACAACTCTTGGCTGGTTGGCTTTTATTCACTCTTCTGGATGCCTCACTCTATATTTGATGATATTTGACAATGTTGGACTGAACTTGATGATCTTGGGATCTTTTCCAACTCAGTGATTCTATAACTTCTGATGGACACAATTCATTTTGATATTAGGTCAGCTTTAGCCTTTCCTCACCCCTGGGTGTTTTTTAAGTTATCTTCACTCAGTTCAATGTACAAAAAAGGTTTTATATCCACTGAGGGTCTGATTGACTCAATCTCACCCAGTTTTTCTAGGAAACTTTCAGGTGAAACATTTTCTCTCAGTATGAAGGTGCTCACCTCTTTGCTGTACAATAAAGAGCAGCTATTAATTCTGTACAGACACTACCCAAAACCACAAATAACATCAGCCGTAATTACCAAAAAAAAATAAAGAAAAAAAAAAGAAAAGAAAAAATTAGAACAACCTTAAAATCCTCAATCGTGGCGCATCAGCAAAAGCACAGAACAAGAACAAAAAAAATTCTACATGCAACAAGAACTAAATGAATGCTTTGCTCTCTGGTTACTTCCCCTCTGCTCTCATCCATTCATTTAATTGCAACATGCGTCATACACACACAGTAATGTCACAGGAGTGCGTACACTTACAGGGTAATGGTTGATAGTTCTGACATCTTGCAAGAGTGCTGGTTAGCCCTCTTAGGCTTACAGTAGCATTTCTGAACGCAGCTGCTAAATATGACAAGATTAGCATTTTTTTCAGCATATCGTGAACAGGCCAAGGTAGGTCACTTTCAACACATTTCATGAGACACGTCACAGAGATGGAAAACAGACACGACAGAATGGAGTCACAGCACGAGCCAGCTGCTTGACTGAAGCAGAAATTAAAAAAATTAAATAAAAATTAACGTGCCCTGGCTGTTGCTGGCCGTTGTGATGTGCTGATTCACGGACAAACCAAAACTCAAACACCCTGGGGGCAGGCAGGCAGCGCTAATGCATCCAAAGTACACACGGCCTGCGTGGTCTGGCTTGGTACAGAGGGTCACAGAACAATATATTAAATGAAAGTCAACTGCATGCTCATGAAGAACAATCAGAGAGTAACATAAACTGGTAGGATGGGGGTAAATCTAAGGTAAATTGGATCAGGCGCTCCTTATTTTCATTGAAGTGTGGATCCCTTCTTTTTAACACCGAGTTCTTGGTAAGAACACCAAAGCACTTTTTCATCTTCCTTGGTGATGGGGAGGGAGCTCAGTATAGAATCTGCATGTCTGGCTGGTAATTTTGGAAGTGCCACTTATTTTTCGTCACACACACTAAGACAATGTGCTCATCACGGTGCTTGTGCCCTGTGGAGCAGGACCTTGATCCCTGCATGTTAGATTCTAGGAACAGCTGCTACGGAGAACAAAACAGTTCCTTTCCAACCAACCAGGAGAGGCTCATTGAAATCAGTCATAAGAAGGGTAATCTGAAACATGGAAAGGCATTTGGAGGGATCCTATAAGAGATTTTATATCTGGGCTGAGAAACGTGAAAATTGAAAACAGTGATTTCTTGTCGACTTGAGGGGAGAATTTTTGTTTTGTTTTCAACATGTGGTTGTTTCGGTGGGATTCTCCTCAGGAGAGGTTAGATGTTTACAGTACAGATGTCTAAGCAAATTGGACATCTTTAGGACCCTGAGAATCATCAGAATAAACAGTTGAGAGTGAAATACACAATGCATTTATTGTCCAGGACTGACCTGTTTTAGATGTCCACTCTAGGATGGGATGAACACCAAACCCCACTGAGTACCCTGACTAAACCTCCATTAATATAAAGGATAATAGTCTGATTTTTAAAACAACTGCCTTCAGGGCAAACATTTAACTTTGTTCAAACAAACCCAACTGTGTTTCTGTTACACAGTCTAAGACCTGTGTTCACAACTCACGGAATTCATAATCTGAACAGTAAACCAGGATGAACTGAAAACATACCAGATTCATCCCTGCTTTTAACTCCTTTAAGTCAATCCCCATTACTGGAGTTTTGTTTTGTTTCCCTTTGGACAATTAAAGCCTGACATCTGTGTTGTTATTAAATATTGCAGTACCAGAACTGGAAAGAATATAGTCTTGTGGCATGCACACATCTAGCAAGTAGATGTAATAACTGTGTTTCAATTCATAAAATAAATTTCATTTCTTGGATGCTGCTGAGAAAGTAAACATGAAAATGACTGCTCCTTTTTCACTATAATTTTTGTGGTAGGTTTTTGTACCACCTGCTTTTCACAGAGATGAGTTGGGCATTAATTGCTTAAACTGATCAAAATTGAACCAGGTGGTTTTAGGAATAGTTCAATTTTATTGTGGCTGAGGCTTTCAGAAGTGACTATGGATTTTGAGTGCCACTCATTTTTTTGATCACTTGATCTGAAACACATTTCTCAGACCAATTTTTACCACAAGAGGGCTGCTCAGCTTGTGTTGAAAAGAAGCACTTATGAGGCATATTAAGGTACAGAACATAAAAAGGAAGCATCTAAAAATCAATAAACACTTCGGAAAGACTTAGCCATGGGTTGTTGTGGAGGCTTGTGGTCTTCAATAATATACTTAATGTTGCCATGACAATCTAGAAATAAATTCTCATCCATATTTCCTTTACTGCTTATGCCCTGTTTTATTTGACAGGGATTGATTTTTTTATAGGTTTTCCTGGTGAATAGACCTAATGTGACAGCACTTGGTATTTACTAGAATTATTGAAAGCAACAGACTTGATTTGGAAAATATTATCTATGGATTAACTGCTGCTCCCCACCTAGTGAGGGGACATTGGCACATGGATTTGTGATGAAAAACAATGTTGTCACTTCTTAAGAAAACTTTAATATTTCAGTGCTGTTAGCATTTATTTTCTGCCATTTCTAATTTTAGTAAAGTCATCTCTCTGATGTTAGATGGTGCAAAGTGTCCTAAATCTTAAGAATACAGAATTTAAAGGTGAATTCTTTCCTTTCTCCCTCCCTTTTTGTTTTGCAAACTTTATTTATTATCAAAGTAGAGACATTGGTGGAAGGAAAGGGAGAAAGAGAGAAGCGACAGAGGAGGCAGGAACCAGAAAAAAAATTATGAAGGAGGAAAAAAATAGACAAATATAAAAAAAATGAACAGAAATGATATCATGGCTATGAAAACACTACACGAATCAGGGCAGGATCCTCAGACCTCTGTAGGCACACAGAGAACGGAATTGGTGACATCTAACTCTACGTGCCAAAGACAGATTCCAAACTGAACTATCACCTTGAACTCACTCAGGGGAAGGACAGGGACTTCCAGGCTGAGCTGGCCTGTGTGACAGAGACACCTAAGGCAGAGGGGATGCTCTGTCTGATGGAGGTGCCCTGCTCTCCCTGAGTGACAAGAGACGACGACTGGACTGCTCAGATCGAGCACGAGACTTGAGACAGCTAAAGGCAAACAAGCTGAGTCTCACCGCAAGTGTCCTGGGCAGGGACTGCAGCTGCATCTGGGAGGAAGAGGGAGGGTGCTAGGGTGGAAGGGGAAAGAAAAAGTTAAACACTCCCGGGATGGAATGAGCGATGGATGATGTGGCTGAAGGCCACAGCATCAGACCGAACACCTGGACGTCCCAATGCAAATGAGAGAGAACACAAATCTGAGGCAAAAAGAGTTGCAATTCAATTCTAGATGTCTCAGAGGTGCTTAAGAGGAGTGAAACGAGCATGCTGATCCAGGGGAAGGAGGTTATGCTGCATTATCCAAGTACATCCATAATGACAATTGTCAAGGTTCTGAATTTAGGTCTCTGCCAACACACAGGGTATGAGGAGGTTTGTGCCTTGTCTCTGAATGTGTTGAAGAGGAATCCTTTGGGAAATGCAGGAAAGGTAGAACTTGATTCATGCAAATTAAAACTGTGCCTCATGAAGAATCTTTGTGCGCCCTGCTCGAGTGATTCTATGGTAACCTCACCAGGAGTAGGATTGACAGCTGTGTGTAGCAGGAGAAGAAATGCAGAAACAAATCAATGAAATAAAGCATTAAAAATACAGGAGAAAGTTAACCAAAGTGAAAGTAGAGAGATTGTATGGGAGAGAGAGGAGAAAACTGAAAAGTGGATCCATATAATATATTATTTCTATCACAAACCCACCTCTCCTCAGCTGATCCTTCTCTAGGCTGGGAGACATCTTTTCCTTGCTGCTCAGTAACTGAGTATTCCCTAAAGCTGCACTTGCTTCCCTTCAAAACACCAACTGCATTTACAAACCCTGTGCCCTTACAGATGAGATGGAAAAGTTTGGAAAACAGAACTTGTTCTGTGAGCAACAAACAGGTTCTACAATTCCATCCCACTGTAGTGGCTGCAGCTCTGACCCACTGTGTGCAGGCAGAGTCCTTCACCCCTCTCATCCAGACACAGACTAAGCACAGGTGTTTCTCAGCAAAGTTGTCTTTTAGTTGTACCTCCTCTAATTTTTGAGGTTAACAAAATAGCTGTGTGCCTTTTTCCTTGTCACCCCATGCCAGCTTGGCAGTCGCTGGTGAGAAACAGGACATAAAGTGAGATTTATCTGATCTACTTTAAACTTGTTGTTTAAAGTGAAAAGAGCTGAACTAAAGAATTTTATTCTCTGGACTAGGTAGTCCTCTACTGACTGTGGAAGGAGCCCGGCAGGATTGTTTAATTAAACCGGATAGATGCCCTGCTGTCTTGCTAAAAGTACAACAAATATTGTGCTCTTCATGGAAATCAAAAAAAAAAAAAAAAAAAAAAAAAAACCAAAACCAAAAAAAAGAGGAAACTGTATCTCTAGCCTTTAATGGAAAACAAATCCCAAAGTCTTAGTCTTGTTACCTAGAGTTCTACTTTTGCTTGCTAATGCCACCAAAATTAGACGCTGAAGCTGAATGAGTGCTTCCAGGTTAATTCTGCAGTTAAAAATAAACATATAACAAACATGAATTTGGACTGGAACTTTTTGTCCAGTAAATCTGACCCTTGAGTAGATCTAAGGCTTGAAGGAGAGACAGATTGGTGAAAGAGACCCAAAAATCCCATCTAGAGTGCTCGTTCTTGGCTTTTCTAACTTCCACAGAGTGGGTATAAAAAGAAGGAGAACACCATTGCTAAACCTGGAGTTAAATAATGAAGAGATTAAGCTTAATATTTGCCTGTGCTTTAGAGAATTAAGCTGGTAGCAGAGGACAGAATTCTTCCAACAGGTACAACCTTTAAATGAACTACAACTTCAACGTTCTGTGTCCTGATTCTTCCCCTGTATTAATTCTGGAGCTCCTGTTTTATCAAGCTAGGTTACTCTCTCTGGCTCCAGAGCACAGATCCAAGTCATGCACTGAGGAATAATTTTGGAGGTGCAGTCACATAACTGAGGTGCAGACAATAGAATGTTCAATGAGAAGAATCTACCATGCCAAATGAGATTCTTAAATAAATTAAGATTTTGAATATGTTACTGTTTCAAATGAAGAATTTGCATATCCAAATCCAGGCATAAATATCTGAAAGTGGGATTTAGCTCCTTGTCCTTGAAAGAAAGCAAACAAGCAAAGCCCACAGAGTGATTATTGTCCCAGGCTGACACAAGAAGTGGATTTTCAAGCATTACAGCCAAGTTGAGGTTCCAGTCAGCTGGCAGAGCTCAGCATCAGTATAACTACTCTGAGTTTGTATAATTTGCAGCTCTGAATGTTCAGTTACACTGCTTTGGCTCACCTGCCTTATAAATTATACAATATCCCTGCATATTCATGGCACAACCCACCTCTACAACTCTCCTCAATGAAAAAAAGAGAGCACTGCCTTTACTAAAAAAGCCTGATTTAATCAACAGAACAACTCCAGTGTTTTCAATGGAAATATAAATAGGAATTACATTTTGGAAATCCCTCAGTAATGATACAGCTGGGACTAACACTGATATGAACCTTACACATGGCTCTGGATTGGTCCTATCTTGAGGTAGTTTGCATTTGTTTAAACAACCTTCATTGAGACTTAATTCTGGATTAAGCCACTGTAGCCTGGTGGCCTTTGAGGATGTTCTTTTACTCTCCAAGTCAGGAGAGTTTGTTCTCAGAAAACTGATTACCTGCTTTGTACCACACAGTTCCTTTTGACACATGGTGTTAGTAACAAGATCCTTACAAGGAATTCGTCTTTCCAGACAAAAAAGCCTTCTGCATTGGGACAGCACCATCTTCCTAGTCCCCTCCCTACCTCAGGCTGTGAACTTGCTTGGAGTACATCCTAAAAATCCTCCAGATGTAAAACTACCCCCACTGGATGTGAAACAATGCCAGCTGTGGAAGTGAGACACAATAAACCAATGTCAAGGAGAAACAGAGATACTGAGGGGAAAGGAAATTCCTGTTGTCCTCATATGAAAGAGGCAAAAGTGTGAATGGTGAGGAAAACTAAGTGGAAGACCATGGGTGCTGGTGGGCATTGAGCCTTGGCATAAATTGAAAGCACATTCAGGGTCAGAGATGTCAGAATTATTCCCCATTTTCTGCAATCTCACATCAACTGCTGCATGAACAGTTGCTTCAGCTCCGTCTCCATCTTTACATCAAGTAACTGATTCAAAGAATCAGAGGTGAAAATTAATTTAGGGACAAAGAAAATATCAGATCTATCCTTTTCAGTCTAATGGTGTTCTCAAACCAGCAAACTCAGACATGAGCAATGCATGAGGAAAAGCACAAACAGCCAGAACGGTCTAGTTTGGATATTCCCAGGTTATCGTTCAATTTGAAACTTTGGAACATTTTTTTTTTTGATTCTCCAAACCCATTATCTTTTCCAGGATCTAAGAAAGGTGCTTTGATAAAAGATACTGCACCCAAATCCATGGCTAATTGAAAAAAACCCAGCACTTGGCCTTGGGCACTGGATGTTCCCAATCCTGCTGATCCCCATGACAACTGAGCATATCAATACACATCAAAATTAGGTTACTCACTCTGACCAAGTGCAGTGACTTTAGAAGCTGCACTGATTTGAGATCCATTCTACGTTTTCTTTCTGAAAGCTACTTTATTTTTGCAAATCAGGGAGCTCCAGTGTGTGGCAAAATTTACAAGGTTACAGCAAATATCGCGAAGTGCAGCCACTCTCTCTTTACAACCGAAGTTTTATAGTGCACATTGCTAAAGTGTTTGTGGCCTTTTAAGCAGCAAGGCTAGAACAATTTTAGATATCTAAAGTGTTTCAGGCAGCACATGCGTGGGCAAAATCCCAGACACCTTACAGACACAAGCACTTAGGCATAAATCCCTCTGGCTTGAGCTGCTGGGTTTTCTGAGCTCTGTTCCATACCAGTTATGGCAATCAAGCCTTGATGGCTTTGGTACTGCCCTTGAAAGGTGTTTAGATCATAAATTTCCAGACACATGCTGCTTACATTTCAATGGGAAGTCACAAAACACTGTTAAGCCTTTTTTTGGTGCCTCGAGCTCTGTGGAAACAGGGCTGTTAGGGCTAATCCAACCCTTCTTAGAACTGTTCAGAGTGCAGCAAGCTTTGCTGTGTTTTCTTAAAAATATATATATAGAAATCATTTCTATAAAGAGAATTACAGTGTTGGATAAAACTGACATTAGTCTCTCCCTCACTAACCTGCACACCTCCTTGATCTTTCAAGAGAAGGAGCGTCTTTTAGAGGCTCATCTTCTAATACAAAATTGCTCCTTTTCAGTTCATGGCTTGCTCTTGTGACAGATGGGGTGGGGGGAAATGTCTGTGCTTTGCTCTTTTAGGATGCAACTTACGGGCAAAGATCTTTGTTCTCTAGGGCTGCCACAGATCATGGAGGCAAGGAGAAAATTTAAGTCATTGTTAGAGAATTCTTACATGTGAAACCTAGGCAGATTTGATGAGTTCATCAACAACAAAAATCATTGTATCCTTTTCTCTGTCTATATATCCACTTAAATCAAAAAATTCCCCATAAAAATGCCTTACAACCACAGAAATAGTATTTAAAGACAAAGTCAGCCTATTTTCCTATATTATTTCAAAAGGAAAAAGGACAGGAGTCAGCCTCCACCACACAGACCCCACCGGTGCAGGCCAAGGCCTTGCACCCTAAAATCTTTCTAAAGATTTCCAAATAACAGAAGCAGAACCTTTTCAATGTTGAACTCATTGCAGGCGATGTTGTAACAACAAGAAATAAGATTTGTGATCCATGATTTCAAAATCAGATCTCACCAAAGCTCTGGTCAGGTGCTTGTATATCACTAGAAATCTAATGGAGTTTCCTTTCTAAATATTGATTTGTTCTTCTGGAATATTTCTCTGGCAGGTGGCCATGAAATAACAAATTTCCTTTCAAGGCAGAAAGAGTTTTAGGTCTAGTCTCATTTTTTATGTAAGAATGTAAAGGATGCCCTGGTTGACAGGTTAGTATTTAGGTTGGGAAAGTAGATTTGACATTCAAAAATTCATCTTCCTGTCCTTGCCATAGGCACCTGAGGGATTTAGGTGCATTTTGCCCTCAGTTATTCAGTAGTAATAACAGCTCCCAGGAACATTATAAACACACTAAGTATTCTGTGCTTAGTAATTGAAACCACAGATAGGTAATCAAAACAGAATAAGGCTTTGGATTATTTTATCTGAAAATAAATGAATCCCTGTTAATTACACTCCTGCTAATTATGGTACATAGCCTGCATGATCTTACATTCCTAATGAGTACACTCAAGTTTTTCTCAGTCCCTACCTGAAAAGATTGGCACAAATGAACACCCCCATCCTTTCCACCCAGAACTTCCAAAATAAAAAATAAACAAAACAAACAAACAAAAAAACCTAACCAGCACCCAAAGTAATAATTTGCCTTGGGCAATACACGTGAAAAGTATAGTAGGAAATGAGCACATTTTTTCTAGAACTTTAAATAAATCCATCAAGAATTAGTATCGATCAAAGCAGCAAGTATCTACTCCCCTGGCATTCCTTAGAAATGAGCACTAGGTCCTTGCTGATCATGCACTGACATCAAATGACCATCATCTGTGTTTCGCAGTGCATTTTCCTGTGGTAGAAAAGGATTAACCCAAGGACACCAGTTCCTTTTGTTGCTGGGCTGTTGGGCATCCCAGCTCCCAGCTGGTGGTACCTGGGGGTCAGAAATGGCAGTGCCCTCCTAGAGAACACACTGTCCATCCAATATCTGCCATTTGCTGATCAAAAACTGACCCTTTTGGCACCAAGACCCTGTCAATAATTATCAGCTCTGGCAGTCTGAGCACTTGCAGCAAGACAAAGCAGTAGCAAAATGAATCACTGCGTGTCCAGTGACTTCAGAGGTGAATTTTAGAGGAGTGTTGTTTACCAAAACATCTGGGTTACAACATTGCTTTTGCTGCCCTAACCCTCTAGGTCACACCATAGGTAAAATCATACCTACCTATGATATATGCCATGATTCTCCTTTCTTTCCAGCAAGATGCTGATTGGAGGAATGACATAGACCTGAATTAGCTAGATATATATGTGGGGTTTATTTTCTTTTCATTGAGCTTTCAAGATGTGATACAAAATTTATGAAGAATCTGTCAAAGCAAAAGCAGAAACAAGCTTCCCCCTCCCAAATTATACCAGTCGTAATAAACTGGAAATAATAATAAAATAAAAAGAAGATTTTTCTCAGTTATATGTGCTTGATTCTTGAAAATGAATGAAGAAACAAAGATTTGATGGAAATGTGTGGGTCTTTTTAATCTTGAGGGTTATTCCAACATGCATCTACATCATGCACCTACTAAATATTGTGGTGTTTTATGGTAGTGATGCTGATGATTTTCTCTCTCTAGAGTGAATATTTCATCAATGCAACAATGCTTGTGAAAATAACAGCGTGGATTTAAGCTTTGTGTAGGCATTTCTGTAGATTTTTTTTTTAATTTTTTTTTTTTCTGGGGGGCATGATGTACTCTCTCTCCAACATCTTCACCCAAACCAGGATGTCTGAAAATATTTTGACATACCAGGTTACACACTGTTGGCTGAATTTTTCATGGTAAAAACGGTGAACTCTTGTCAGATCAGTTTATTATCCATTTCCTAAAATTCCAGGGAAAAAACTGATAGATGATAAATCCATGCAAATAATGTGTGGCTGATGTGCTGCTCTGTGTGCTGAACCATTGCAGGGTTGAGAATGTGTTTGCAGCCCCCAGAATTGTGAGATCCCATTTAAATCAGGGACTCCTGATATAGTGCTCCTTGGCTCTCAGCATAGTGGGTAACTATCCCTAAATTATCTCCTGCTTCTTCAAAATATTTCCAAACTGCAGCTGGAGATTGCTAAAAATCAGGGGGTTCTTTCTGTTTGCAATCATGTTAATTAATTTATAACTGGATGGAAAATACAGGCACCAGTTCAAGACATGGTCGTTTGTTCTGTGAGATTAAGTAGGACATGCCACAAGGGGGAATGGCCTTAAATGGAAAGACAGTAGGTTTAGATTGGATATTAGGAAGAATTTATTTCCTGGGAGGGTGGGGAAGCCCCCAGCACAGGGTGCCCAGAGAAGCTAGGGCTGCCCCTGGATCTCTGGAAGTGTCCAAGGCCAGGTTGGATGGGGCTTGGAGCACCCTGGGATAGTGGAACGTGTCCCTGCCCATGGGCAGGGGGTGACACTGGATGGTTTCAAGGCCTCTTCCAACCCAATCCATTTTATGTCAGTAATCATGGCACATTACTGCTGTTTATTTCACCAGCTGGGGTGAGAAACCTGCCTGAACTAAGTTAAAACCTGCCTTAATTACTCTAAGAATGCAATCAATAACTCTTTATGCTTCCCCAACACCTGGGGATCTCAGAACTTCCCCCTCAGATAAAAATCTATTTCATTTGTATTACTGATCTTGCTTCAGTTTGATGCTTAATTTGACAGAATTATTCAGGACTGACACAAGATTAACTGAAACCAGACATGTTTCAAAAATAAAATATCTTGGCATTCCTCGCATTAAAAAGTAACTAATGGCTTTGATGACTATTGGGAGGAAGTATGAAAGTTTTTTAGAAAAATAATGCAAAATAACAATAGAATTAAAATGATCATTAAAAGGGTGTCCTCTATTTGTTTTTGAATTCCTGCCTCAGCTGCTTAAACATTTGGATGAATCTATATTTTAGATACCCCCGATATTTTTAGCCATGAAGAGGAGTTTCTCTCTCAAACATCTGCGGAAGAACGATGGAGTGATGGCTCTTCCAGAACCTGGTGGGTTGTTGGGGTCTCGGGTGAGATGGGCTCAGCAGCATGCAGGCAGCTCTGAGGGGAGCTCAAGGCATGAGGAAAGTTTGGGGAGGCATCAGATTGGTGATGAATGACTGGACAGACAAGTGGATAAAATGGAAGTTTACAACCACCAAAGAACTTGGCCACTCCAGGAAAATTTCTAGGAATCAGCGACATGTTTCCAAGTTTTTATCATAAAAGGCAAAGACTCTTGCACACAATGATCAGGTTGTTCAGAGAGGAAATCTAAATTCTTTTTTTAAGGGAGCAAAGCCCTGGTAATGCATGGCAAATGATACAAAGGATAGTTTGATTTATTTTAAGGCAAATTTTCTATTCTCCAATGGCTACATTGCATTAATTAAGCCCCAGTTCCCCTGCAGTGCTCTCTTCTGCCATGGTCCTGTCATAGCTCCCAGCTAACTTCTCCAGTGGGAGATTTTAATAATGAATGCACAGTGGTAGCAATGCATGATTAATCTTTGAATTTGAGCCCATCCCCAGGGCTTTCAAAATCAAATACAGGCTTAAGTGCTTTGCAGAACCATCACCATAGTGTCTGTAGAGTGGAACCAGAGGTAGATTTTTCTAACAAAAATAGTGAGTAATAAGGTTTGAACCTTACCAAATATATCAAAAGAGAAATCCTGCTCAAAGTCAGTAGCCAAGTTTTTGGGGTCTTTCATTTTCTTTTTTTGATGATGGAAGTCCTAGATGACTAAAGGTTTATTCAAAAAAAGTGGAAGATTGATATTAGGATAAATCTCAATCCCTGTTGCAGATCCATGTGGCATTGCCTTCAGAAACAGGCTGAAAATCCTTCCTCAACGTCACTGTTCCTCATCTACTAAAGGGAAAGTGCTTAAAGATGTTCTGGAGTAAAAATCTGGGTGAAGAATTTGGTCTGATGGAATGATGCTATAATAGGTTGAAACAGCAAAAAAGAACATGGAAAATGCTTAACATGAGCCACAGTCTAAATGTGAGATATTTCAATATGGTGACAGAACCAGATCATGATCTATCATCTTCCTTCCTTACAAGCTCTCTTTTTACAGGGTATGTGGGCATAAATATTGGCTTTGTCTGGTGTATATCTGCACAAAATTATTAATTTCATTCCTTTTTATCATCCCTGTGTGAACTTTTCTGCTGTCAAATCTGTTTGGATAAACAACACTCCACTCCATAACACATACATCAATGCGAGATCGATTCGTACGCACCCGGTTATAAAAGTTGCAAAAAAAATGAGAAAAAAAATAATGGCAGCGAATGGAACAGAAAATATGATGTTTTCTCTTGGTTTTGGTGGCTGACTATACACATAGGAAAAACACCAGCAAAACCCAGTCACCATATTGATCCAAGATGACAAGGGGTGTTTGGTAATCCAGTTAAATCTCTGGAGTCCATGGCATGCTTTGCTTCATACGTGAGATGTGCAGCAGACACCAAACATGCACTTCAAAGTTCAGACTCAGAACTTGCTCTGCACATCTCGGGTGTTAATTACAATCTAAAACTGTGACTTCCCAGCAGCACAGCCATGGGAAGCCTTCATGCAAGTCCTAGGCAGACCATGCACAAGTTAACTAGTCACTAACTCTCATCCTCAGCTTTATTTCTGAGGTTAATCCAGGCACAGAATCAGTTTAAAGCATTATTTTTGGCTGTGGAAGCACAGTTCAGAGCAAGATGAAAGGGGCAATGCTTTCAGTAAGTGGGTGCCTAGCTACAGAAAATTGATGTAGAAAATATTATTATTTAATGCAAATCTAAACTAGATAGCAGGAAAAAGGAAAATAGGCAGCTGAAGGACATATTTTTCCCTGAATATTGTCATTTAGATGGATGGCATAATTATACTGTGATTGTGGTTACTTAGGGTGAAACTAATCACTGGATAATTGTATTTGCTACAAAATAAGCATCTCCTACTTTACCCTAACATCTTTGAATTTTATTTAAGGTGTTCATAGCTTGCCTATTTTCATCAGGAATTTAGTACTAAATTAAATAGTCCTACCTGTGTCTGTGAGTGCAAGAATACACTTAAGCCCACAAAAAAAAAAAAAAAAATCCCAAACCCAAATGTGTGTGGTGTTTAGGCCGATGCCAGATGTGCTGCCCCATATCCTAGTTATTCCAGAGGATTATAATTTTTTTATTTGGAAAATGACTGTACACACTCAAAATGCTAATGACAACCTCAACTGGCCAACCTCTGTTCTCTTATGAGGTGGAAACTAATAAAAAGGATTGCAGCTTAAAAAACCCCAAACATATAAATCACAAAGCTACAAACATCTAGAGGAAAATTTTAGGATTATAAAATTTAAAATCCTGTGTGCATTTTAAAACAATTTTAAGGGTGTGTGTGTGTTTGTGTGAAATGTTTGGTTTAAATGGAATGCATTTAAGTATGCAAGAAACATGAACATAAGCATGTCTAGGGGATCTTCCTACACTATAATTCAGCCTAAAGTTAATTAAACCTTTTCACCAAATCTCATTGAACTCAATGAACTTTGAACCATATCCTGGATCTTATGAAGCACAGCAAACCATCACATGAGTATAACAATATTTTTATACCCGGTCAATATGTTAATTTTCAGATAACTGATGTGTAAACACATTAGATTTGGTTTGGGTTTGATTTTAGTCTTATATTTAGATTATTTCATGGGCCTTTTAAAGAAAGGTGAAAGCTGGCATTAAAATGCACTTTCACAGCTGATGGATTGAAGAATTAAAGTAAAAATCAACCAAATAATTAAATAGACCTTGCAACTCTTTTTGAAAATCACCCTAATTCAGCTGAAGTTTCTTTTTCACTTTGTGGGTTTTTCCTATGTGTATATCAGTAATTTAAATTGATTGCTGCTTTATTTGTACTTACAAGTAAATGCTGGATTCATTGCCCCCAATATCAGGTGACTGGAGTTTCTGCACAAGTATCACAATTATGCCAATAAAAAGCACAAAGTTTATCTGGGAGGAAAGAAAAAAGGAAAATATTATGGCAAAGACATACTTTTACAAAGTGAAAATGAGATATTCCCAGTGACTTGCTGGTTACATTCCCTTTTTCTTCTCCAAACCACAGTCTAAAAGTTTTATAGGGTCAGAATTAATAGGGGAAGTTCACAAGGATCTTATGCCCTTTGCTGCAGCTAAAATGAGGCAAAATTTCGGCAGTTTCAAGACAAGAGAAGAGAAACAAATAGAAAAGTTTCAGCATTTTTCAGCATCAACCTGGGCAGAGTAAATAGACAGATTAAAAAAAATCATAAAATAAAGACCTTTAGAGTAAAGGCATTTTAAACTCTCATTCTCTGACCAATGGACTTCTCAGTTCAACAGGTTCTATTGGTTTTAAAAACCTGGAGAATGATAAAATTAGTTTATTTCAATGCTTTGGCTTGAGACTTGGCTGTCACCAACTCCACAGCTTCTTAGAGCCTGAACAGTGGAAATTTAAGTTAGTCCATTTTAAAATCTTATACTCTTATAAGGAGACCAGGAACTGAACCTGAGCATCTTTTCCAGCAGTTTCTGTCTGATCTAAGGACTACAAAGGGGTGGAGAAGCCCAGCTGTCCCTTGCTGGTAGTTTGGTTCTTTAATGCCTTTTATAGAAACCAAATTTAACTGATTCCCCAAGACGAAAATGATCTTTCCTAGAACATGCCTGTAAACCAGGGAAATTCACACATGGACAAAAAACCTTGGATCATTGATCCCTCTCTGCTCTGGGGCTGGAATTGGCTGAATTTCCTTTCATTTATCTGACAATTGCTGGACTTTACAGAGCTATCCAAAGATTTCAAAGGAGAAACACCAAACCTGATAAAACCTTCTGTTTCACTGGTTACCTGTGAGCTGGACATCTGAATTCCTAGAAAAGTCACTGAAAACTCACTTTGTTGAGTGGAAAACAACTTAGGATGCCCAGAATGTGACACTTACATGTGGTAAGCCCAACAGATTTTAGGGTGCCACTGACCATATGGTTCAGGGGCTCAATTTATTTTCTTAAATGCAGGAGCCCAACAGCATTTTAAAATTCCCATATTATTTGGAGCACTGGAATATCTTCCTCTCTTCAGATATTCAAAATCCATCTGTACACAATCCTGAATTATATGTTCTAGGGGACCCTGCTTAAACAGGGAGGTTGGACTAAATGACTTCCAGTGATCTTTGCCAATTTTAGCCATTCTGTGAAGCGCAAACAAGGCACTTTAGAACCCCTCAGTCCTACATGTGCATGATTCTGATAAAATTTGAGCCAAATCCAAGAGTTAAAGAGAGCTCAGAACCTTTGCTGACATACAGCATCTTGCACTATGACCAAGTACTGCTTTAAATCTAATATTAGATAAATAATAAATGTAGCTGTGAAGTTAATCCCATTCAGCAGACAGAGTACATTTTCCTGGTCAATGACACTTATTATTGGTTTAGATGTCCTGGATTGTCCCACTTGACCTTCAGCTGCCACCCCAATTAACCCAGAATTTCTGTACATCCCCTGAGATGCCTGCCAACCCCAGACAAATGTTCCACGTGCTCTGGGGTCTTAATTATGGCATTTGTGTCTGTGTTTAAACAACTGAACAACTTCTTTGCTTGCAGGCAGCGCTCCGTCATTTAATTTGTATTAATCCTTCTCAATAATGAAATTCCTTGGCGTTGTGGGTGGAAAATGATGGAAATCTAGAGAATTTTCCAACCAGTCCAGCACAGGGATGCAGCACAGTTTGTAAAGTGTTTGAAGATGTTTAAATTGGTTATTTTTCCTCAGGAGAGCTGAGGAAATGTCTTCTCCAGGTGCTACTCACCATGATTGACCCAACCACAGGACCCTTGATCACCCACCACAAGGCAGTGTTGTCATTCATGTCCCAGCAGCTGCAGTCGTTGAGGAAAGAATGGATGGGGAAAGAGAAGGAAAGAAAACAAGACATAACAATGAAATTAATGAACTTACAACTGTTTTTAATGTAGGAGATTGGTTTTGCAGCTAAATTATTTTATCTAAGTTCAAAGTGATTGCTTTTACTTTGTCTTATTGCAGCTTTCTTTTACAGCCTTTTCACAATCATTTGGAAGTAAAGTAAGTATTTTGGGGGTAGTTTCAATGGTATTTCCTATTAGAGAGCTTAGACATTTTGGAAAAACCCTAAAAGTGTGTTTCTGTGTCTATAATACAACCATAAAGTTGTCCCTATTTAAAGGAAAAAAAAAAAAAAAAAAAGAGAGAGAGAGAGATATGTCAATGGATGGGGGGTTTTTGATGGTTATTCCAAAGTTTGATGTCTCACTTACTTTTCCAGAGTTTACAGATAAGATTGTTGGTTTCTGACCCTGAAAGAAGGAATTTTACACATTTCCAGTACATAGGATCCTGGTTTCATTCACATTTAGGAATAATTTCCAGTCACAGTCATTGGGTTGTAAGTCTTATCTGGGATTGATCTGGGAAGGATCAAATACTGGGCAAGAGTTGGGGTCAGCTCCTTTGGTAAGAGAGTAATCATAAATAAAATGACATTTCTACCCCAGAGTTTTAAATCTTCCTCTGAAATCACCAAGGGATTCTGCAGAAGTTTGTTTAGCACAGGTGCACTTCAACATTCAAATATATGGCTTATATTCATAGAGGGTTTTAATGGTAACATACATTTTTAGAGCTAGAAAACCAAAAATAACGAATCTTATTTTCCAGGCATTGCTACACTATTATAATGATTACTATTTATTATTGAGAAATGTCTTCATGACTTTTTTCAGTCATCAGCTAAAAGTTTTCTTTCATTTACCTCCACTTTCCTCCCCTGATTTTCTCCCTATGAAATATAAAATCATGGAAATCTGTCTAAAATGTACCTGCAGTTCTGAGAAGGAGTTTTTCCTTCCCACTGGGAAAAGAGCCAAAGTCCCAGCAGAGGTTGTCATGGTACATTTGTCAAATGCCAAAAAAACAACTGGGAAGAACATAGAGGAATAAAACACTGCTGGTCTCATGAGAACTTAATGCAACTGGTTTGTCATTTAAATGGTTGTGTGGTAGCATCTGGGGGAAAAGTGAAAATCTTTAAACAAAACTATATACATGTGTAAAAGTGAGGAGGCAGAGCTAAAATCCCATCATCAAAGTGTGCCTGAGAGAAATCCCAAATGGCTGAGTGATACCTGGTTTAGAAATTTAATTTAAACTTATATTTTCAGATAACAATATTCATTATTTTCAGTCGAAGAATGTTTATTCATTTCAGATGGACATATTTTACTGGATTCCCATAAAACCAACAATAAGGATTTGTTGGTGAGAAGTGACAAAATTTACACAAAATTATGTAATTTTACACCTGTTTTCACAGCATGGAAACATGAAATCACCCCAAATCTAAGGGGCTGATGACTGAGATTTTCAAGTGCAAATTAATATTTCCTAGTTATTTCACTTCGGATGCCAAACTTGAAATATTTGAAAGGGGATAAATGCTCAGAGGGATCTCTCCTCTGATCAACAATGGCATGGACCTAAAATCACCATTTATCTTTTAAATTCTTTGTAAGCATTTATAAATTAGGAGTTGTCTACTGAAAATTACTCATTATTTGCAGAGCTCAACCTCCTTATGATGGTCATTAAATCTGCCCTGAAAGGTTTTAGTGAATTGACCAACATTGGAAGAATCTGGGCAAATTCTCAGCTTAATTGAGCTACAAAGTAGATATTGATGTGTGGCAATTTGTGTAGGAATGAGGAATTACAGGGATAGGAATTCACCTCCTCTAATTCCAGTTATTTATATTGTAGAGACCAACAGCCCAGTTAATTATCCAAGAATCTGGCTGGGACAAAGAGAACCTTGGAGGTTGTTTTGGGCTTTTTTCCCCCACACTGAGGTATTTTAAATGTCTACTCTGGGGTGATACATCATTCCCTACAAATTCCTATTCTTAGACCTCTCTGTTTTTTTCTTCTCCTCTACTTAGACCTTTTCTTCTACTTAGACCCCTCCCCTGTTTTTACAGGGCATGTAATTACCAACTTCTACCTTGTAAATGTCAACAATGAATCAGATCAAGCTCACACAGGTTTTTTCAGGGACTTTCAAGGATGTCCTGTCCCTGTGACACCTACAGAATAAATATGGGGGAAGGAAACTTCATCTCCTCCTCAGATAAAAAAGTGGGAATGCACGACAGAACATTTGCAATTTTCTGTTCTATGTAAACAAGCTCCCTAATTTCTGTCAAATGTTTCCCTACAGTGCAGGTGTCATGGGTGTCAGTGCAAAATGTAACCAAAACTCTCTGTATTCTGTCACCATCTGATGGAACTGGGATAGGGGAGTGGGGCAATTGGCTGTCAATGGCCAACTGTCAAAAACCAGCTGGGGCAGTTTTCTGATCTCTTCCACAACCCAGCCTCCCTCCAGGGCAGAGATCTTCTGCTGATGGGACAGGGAGTGTCACTGAGAAAATTCCATCATCCCACTGGGAAATGCTCCATCAAAGAGGAGGAGCCAAACATTCCTACCTGGATAAAAATCTGGGAGTTGGAACCCCAAGCAGCCTTTCCACTGCATTCCCAGAGGAACACCGGGCCCAGCTCTCCCCACTGGAGCTTCAGTGACAAACTCCACTTTTCTGCAGGAGCATCACTTCAGCAGAGCCACATCTGCCACTGGGACTGCAGCCACCATGGGATGGCACTGCCACCAACACCCTGACCCACAGGGGGACAGCTGGGATCCTGACTATGGCACTGGGTTGGTTTGTTTTTTTATTTATTTGGGTTTTTTTCTCTTTTGCTATACTGCATGTGTTTTTGTTTTATTTTTATTTTAGTTCCCCCAATAAAGAACTGTTATTCCTATTCCCATATCTTTGCCTGAGAGCCCCTGAATTTCAAAGTTATAATAATTGGGAGGGAGGGGGTTTGCATTCTCCATTCCAAGGGAGGCTCCTGCCTTCCTTAGCAGACACCTGTCATTCAAACCAAAACAGCAGGTCAGACAGGCAGGATGAAAAGAAATTATTCTTTTCCAGGATGGGTGAATGGAAGGGAGCCAGAGAGCTGGGGAAGGGATGTGATTTCCATTTGCAGAGGCCAGAGTCTGATCTCTGTTGCACGTCTGGAACAACTCCACTTAAAATCAGGAGCAGAGCTCTGGATCAACAGACAGCTGCATTTGTGTCCTCAGTCCTGTCACTTACAGTGATGGAAGTCAGGAGCTGAAGTCGAGAGAGCTCTGCCAGTTTTATAAGGACCAGGCAGGAGGGAACTCAGGCTCCGAGCCCATATTTCAGTCCATGCCTTTGCCACTCTGGTTTTCCAGTTCAGTAATTTCCACAATGTTTTCAGGCTCCTGCTGGCTTCTCCCCCACTCCCAGAACAATGCTGGCTGATTTTTAAAAAGTAACCACTGAGACTCTTAGCTAGAACTGTCTAAATGTCTTGCATGCTAAATAGCTTCTCTAAATTAAAGGAATGTTTTGGTTGCTTTTTGGTTTTATTTCTTCTTTTTCCTTCTGTGAGACATTCTCCCTACCTGCAAAATTCAAGGGCTGTTTGGACTTGTAAGGGAAATTAGTGCTTTCAGGGCCAGTGCTGTAGTCCTAATAATGACACAACAGGGGGTTCTGGCTTGTTTTGCATGGAAATAATTTATTTAATTTGTCTTAATGTCAAAGTAGAACATTGGGTCACAGCACTGCTATTCTCAGTGGAGGAAAGGCTTTATTTGCTCTCCAGAGAGAATCTGAAAGAGCAAGGATGAAGAAAACATGACAGAACAATGAGTTTTGTGGAAATTTTGCATCCAGGTTTCTCCAGTATTAGGCAAAATTGAATCATAAGCCTCCGTGACTTGGAAATGGGACTTTGGTTTGAAGTGCCTTCCCCTCTGTTCTGTGTTTTCAAAGAACCACTGACTGATTTTTGAAATTTTACTCAGTCTGACTCATTTTTTCTCTCATTTCACCAGGTTCAAACATAGCTGGAATGAAAAAGTATTGCCAAGTTTGTCTTTTCAGGGTGTAACTACACTTCCACTCCTACCTGCCACACCTGCTGCTCTGACTACCAAAGTATGCAGGTCCAGCTCTGGGAGCAGATTTTCCTGCTGGTCCTTTGGAACAGGATATTTGCAGCTTTTATTCTCTACCAAACAAGAAAATTCGGGAAGGACCTAACCTTTTGAATTCTTTATGAAACAATTTTTTTTTCCCACACAGAAGACAGAATGCTGATTTCTCTCTCATGCCTAGTCATCTTCCCTGCAAAATTCACGGAAAATCCTCCTCAGTGGGAAGCTAAACTCCTAACTGCCCTGGTAAATCAAAGCTCAGCAGTGTCCTATGCAGATTTCCTTCTTTGATGTATCTCCAATAATTTCTAAAGCTGAGTTCACCACCTTCATCTTCCTCCATAGTCAGTGGGAAAGAAGCAGAGAATGATGTGGGATTCCACTCACAGCTCTTTTAAGATGAGACAAACCATCTGGTTTACTGGACTCCAATAATTTCATTTGAAAGGAAAATGATATAAAGAAATAAAATGGCAGGGAATGGGGTCAGCTGCAGGTTTACAGGTTTGATGCCTGAATCTTCTTTTGGGAATTCCCCAGTGCAGTGGTGGCAGAGACATCAAACTGTAACTCTCTGAACAGAAAAGTACTTGAACTCTGGACTTAAATTATGTTTGTACACAAATGGATGTCAGAAATGAAAGGAGAAAATGAAACAAGAGGAAATGGCCTCAAGCTGTGCCACTGGAGGTTCAGGACTGACATCAGAAAGAATTTTTTCACTGAAAGGGTTTTTGAACTTTGTCAGGGGCTGCCCAGGGAGGTTTGGAGTCCTCACCCCTGGAGGTGTCCAAGGAAGGCCTGGAATGTGGTGCTCTGGGCTGGGGACAAGGTGGGGATTTGGCACAGCTTGGACTGGGTGTGATGCCTTAAATTTTAGCTGGTTTATATTTTAGATTCTGGGCTGTTTTGGTGAGTAGTTTAGGTTTCATATTCAGTGCTACTGAGCTCTTTTCACAGAGTAGACAGACAAAACAATTCCTTCTCTAGTTTGATACCAAGGACAACTTTCAGGCCCAAGTACAAAACCAATGGCAAAGTGAGAATTAAAAACAAGGAGGATGGAGCTTCATAACCTGCAGCTGTAATTGGACAATTAACTCCAAGATGCTGATGGACCAGAACTTATAAAAGTGTGAGACCTCATGATTGGCCATCCATTTTGTGCCCATTTTGGGTTCACCTTGGGTGTGGTCCAGCTGGACTCTTGTGCAGCCCAGTGTGTCCAGTGAGGCCTTTTAATAAATCCCTGCTTTATCCTTTTGCTCTGGCTGGGCTCTGTTCCAGGTCAGCCTCCAGAAGGCATCAGGTGACCTTGGAGGTCTTTCCCAGCCTAAAGGACCCTTTCACTCTGTGATTCTGTGCTCTCCAATCACCACATTCCTGTGGCACCCTTGCCACGGTGCTGGATGAACCTGGAATCATTTCCCACACAGCAACACCTACCCAGTGTCATCGAAGTGAAGCCTCAGCACTGCCCAGACTGTGACACAAATTGTTGGGGTACCTGCAGGGGACAAGACAGTCACACATTAACAGCCCAGACACACTTGAAATTCAGCAAGGAGCGTTTATGCAACCTCTCCACTGAGGTTTAGTTTCCTGACAGCACTTGTGCATGGCATAATGCAATTTATTGAGTTAATTCAGAGCTCCAGAAACATCCCTCTCAATCAGGGGTGGGACTGTAGGAGCAAAACTGGTAACAGGAAGGAACTATGCTGTGCCAGGTCATTATTGCTCAGGGTTTTACTGCATCTTGCTGCATGAAGAATCAAACAAGGTCTGGGCAGAAAAGAATCAACCACATCCTTGTCTAGAGCTCCTGGAATCATAAAAGAATTGCAGTGCCAGATGTTGAGTTGGAATGGAATTATTAGATTCTGTGTATTCTTCTGTGGTTTTGTTGCAAATGATTTACATATGTTGCATTTTCTCTGTTGCTGTGTAAATAACTGTTTTTTCTTTATTTATTCAAACAAAACAAATCCATAAATGAGAGGTCTCCTCTGCTCATAGGAATATTTAATTTTTTTTAATTTAAAAAATACCAAAACAAAACAACAGACTCCAAAAAGAAAATATTGGAGTAAGGATTTAATTCTTATTTCAGACATTTCTTCATTTTCAAAGAATGCATGTAAAATGCAAATTTAATTAAAACAGTAAGAACCCACTAAGAAACATGGATTTATCTTCCTTTCTGAAAGTACTAGAAGTGTGATTTTTTTTTTTTCCAGTGGAAATATTTTTATAAAATAATCCATTTATGCAAGACAACCCTGGGTAACTTGGATCTCAACTGTATGCTAAATAAAATCTTTGACTAAGAAACTGCTGACATCTGTGCAGGCACCACTGCAGAAATAAAGTGCTAAAAAGCAAACAAAACAAGGACCTTGATAGCCACAGCTCCCAACAGGGAGCAGGACTATGGTGAGTTGACAGGAACAATTATATTTAATACATTTTGCCAGGCTGTGTTAATGTCACATTAATTAGTCAGTCATTTGAACCCACTTAAATCAGTCTCTGTCTAATCATATTCCCACCATCAGAAATAAAAATATCCCTGTTAGACCTGGGTGACTGATGGAGCTCTCCTCCTTCAAACAGCCACACAGAGAACAATTTGAAAGGAAAATGATATAAAGAAATAAAATGGCAGGCTTTGGGGAGAAGAAATTTTGCATATATAATTTCGGTTGAAGTCTGCTTTTCTTACAGGTGAATACCTAGAAAACACCGAGAAAAAACATTTTTGCCCTTAAAGGAGTTTAAATTAATTTTTTAAATATCAAACTTTAATTTTATTTTTATCAAATTTACCTTGAAATATCAAATATTTGCCCAGAGAAGCTGTGGGTGCCCCATCCTTGGAAGTGTCCAAGGCTGGGCTGGATGAGGGTTGGAGGAAGAGGGGATGGTGGAAAGTGCCCGGGGAAGGGGGGTGGGAATGAGATGAGCTCTAAGATCCCTTCCAGTCCAAACCATTCTATTATTCTATAAAACATGGCTCTCATGTTTTATTTAGTTTCCTCTATATAAATTCTGACACTGTGAATAGAGTTCCAAGTCTGTAAAATGTGCAGGAAGGCAGAATTAAAGCTAAATCTGTCACAAAAATACAATTAAAAACCCCACGTCTCAGCTCAGCCTGGAGTTTGCACCATCTGCTGTATGAGCATACATACACTCACACTACTTGTCTTTACATCAAAAGATTTATATCACTCCATCCCCTCCTTTTCAGCTTCTGAAGAGCGTTAGAAAACAGACAAGCCCTGAAGGCTGAGATTTATTCCTGATTTATTCCTGCTGCCTTGTGCTGCCCTGAGTTAGGGGCAGGCATTAGCAGCGCTCAGACAGACAGCAGTCCATGCAGAGAATTCACCAGCACATTGCAGATTTAGGAGGGAAGGACTGCCTGGACCAACAGAGCCATATTGCAGTTCTCATTAACCCCTCAGGGTGAGGATGCTGATGTCTCAGCACATTTGCAGAAACAGATCAACATCCAGATGCTGCAAAGTGCTGAGCTCTTGTTTCTCACTGCTTCAGTGCAGCTCCCTTCCCACCAGCCCTGAGCTGAGGTGCTGCTTTTGCCCTCCAAGGATTGAATCCAGAGGCTGGAAGTGCCTCTGTTGGCTTTGCAAATTGCTAATTGTTCCCACCAGGTCAGGGGCAACTGTGAGTCCGGCTGAAACACGTGGGAGATGAGAAAAGAATTGTAGTTTAAAAAAAAAAAAAATGAAATAAACCAAACCCATCTAAATTTGGAGAGTTATTAATGGATATTATTCATGCTGTTTTGAATCTGAAGTGATTTGATGCTACACAAGCTGGACATGGACCTGCTGAAATGAATCCAGAGGAGGACATAGAGATGCTCCCAGGCTGGAGCTTTTACTGTGGAGAAAAGCTGGAAGAGCTGGGAATGTTCACCTGGAGAGGAGAAGGCTCCGGGGAGAGCTCAGAGCTCCTTCCAGGGCCTAAAGAGGCTCCAGGAGAGCTGGAGAGGGACCTGGGGACAAAGAACAGAGGGACAGGACACAGGGAATGGCTTCCCACTGCCAGAGGGCAGGGAGGGATGGGATATTGGGAAGGAATTCCTGGCTGGGAGAGTGAGGAGGGGCTGGGATGGAGTTTCCAGAGGAGCTGTGGCTGCCTCTGGATCCCTGGGAGTGTCCAAGACCAGGCTGGATGGGGCTTGGAGCACCCTGGGATGGTGGGAGATGTTCATGCTCATGGCAGGGGTGGAATGAGATGAGCTTTAATGTCCCTCCAAACCCAAATCCTTTTGGGATTCTATGAAGTCTGTAAATGGAACAGCCAGTTATTATCTATGGCACTCAGCTAAAAACTAAATATTCTGAAACTCCATTACAGAATGAATCTGGGTAGTTCATTCATTACAAGGGCTGATTAAAAAAAAAAAAAATAAATTGAAGCAATTTAATATGTGCTGGTTTTCAGTATTCTCACATCCAGAGAAACCTACAGACATGAAAATTGTGCAAATTTAATTAAAGGAACTCAACCCCTGATTTATGTTCAGATTACAAAGATTGTACAGTTTGCAATTTTGCATGGCCCTCTTTTCTAATTGTCAGATTTTCATGTACATAACCCCAAATTTCTCCTTGGAAACACAATTTTATCTCAGCTATAATGTGATTATACAGATGGATGGTAAAAAAGGAACCCTGAGTACCTTTTTTCAACAGTTTCTTTTCCAAAAGTCTTTTCCAATAACCATCCATTTCCAATAGCCTTTTTATGGCATAGATTATTTCTGATAATTTGTTCATTTCTTTCTCTCTATACCTTCTCTACCTCTATACCATCTAAAAACTTTTTTTCTCCCTACTGTGGGGAGTCTTTGCCAGGTGATGAAAATTTTGGTTTGTGTACAGCTGCTTCAGGAGGGTAAAAAAAGACCATCTGTTGATTTCTTGAAGCTTCAGGCTACATAAGGATGCTTTTTTCAAAGGAGAGTAGTTTAAGGCGTGGGGTTTGTGTGTAGACATTACACCTGAATATACAGGATTATTTCTATTTCAGAAGTGCCTATAAGTACAAAAATTGAGTTTAACCTTCTCAGGGAACGTTTTAAATGAATGTATTCTTCTGCATTCACCGTCTGACTTCTGCACAGAAACATCTGCAAAGAATTGCTTGCATTAAAACGTCACAGGAATCAATTTATATACAGAAGGCCAGAATGAAAAATAATTACCATGGTTATCATCATTTAACTGGCTCTTCTGAAATAAACCTTGTTCCTTCCAAGTGCAAGTTTTTATTTCCCATCCAGGTAGGATAAGCAGATGTGAATACCCTTTGGATACATTTTCAATTTAGTTATTATCTGGAAGAAAGGCACAAACGAAGCCTTAGAAAATGAACTGGACTTAGCCTTGCAGATTTGATTAAGCTGAAGAAGCTGATGTAAAGATCATATCTTGTAGGAGGCAATTTTCTGTTGTAGATTACACTTCTGCAAGAGATGCAGCATCCTCCAGATTTCAGTGCCACTTCATTCACACAAAAAATCACCACACCCTTTGGGCTGCAGTGGTACTTCCATACAAAGACTAAAATTAGAGTTGGAAACCTCTGGCAGACAGGTAGATAAATGATAAAAAAAGGTCTCATAAAATCAGGCCTTGCTCTGCTAAATTAAAAGCTGGCTTGTCACTTCTATGTGCAGCTAAAGTAGTTTGCAAGTTCTCAGGTGAAAACAGTCTTGGGAATGAGAGATGGTTAATACAACAAACTGTTCCTGGGTGAAAAACAACTGCACTGCAATAAACCAGAAATATGTCTCATGGGAATCAGGGAACAAAATCTGTAAACTGACCAAGAATAGAGAGATTTGATGGACAAGCAAAATACCTTTTACTGACCAATGGGTGAAGCACACGCCTCTGATGAAAGTTATGTATAAAAGGGAAAACACAGTTGAAATAAAAGATTTTTTTGCCTTGGAAATTTTTGGTTGTTATTGTGTGTCATGACTATCCTGACAGAGACAGAAACCTGATGTGGAAATGCCATACATGGCTTGTGGAGCCATACTGCACACATCTGAGACAAGAAGTTCCACGTACCCCAGCCAATGATTGTGTACCAGTAGAAATATCTCCTCTCTGGGAAGAAGGTTTCCACCAACAAAGTGAAGAGGTACAAGCCCTCGATGAACAGCCAGAAGTAGTTGGACATGACACAGTAGTGAAAAAACACCATCACTGCTTTGCATTCCACCTGCAGAGGATGGAGAAGAAAGAACAAAGTTATCTCTGTGCTGCTTTGGCCCTTCAGAAAAAAAAAAATGCCTCCAACCCCTCCAAATTTCTCAGTGGAAAGGGCTGGGGTTGGCATTACACACTTTTAATGGCAAAGGTTCTAAAGAATGTGAAGAATGTCAGTTATCACTTAGACAGCAAAGCCTGGTTGGGGAAGAAGGCAATTTTACCAGTGGGAAGTGGTCAAGGAGCATTTCAGAGCAGCTTGAGCACGTCCTGCATTGCTGAGAGCTCACAGCCCCAGTGAAATTGTTGGACTGATTTAAGCCTCCTTCCAGGATTAAATGCAGAGAAGAAAAGAATCCAGGGTACTGAGAAGCCCCGAGAAGGATGTGAAATGGCAGATGACTGTGGAAAGCCTTGAGAGTGGGATCTGAAAGGATGAACCCTCCTGTGTGCAGCTGGGAATTTCATTTCCTTGCTGTCCATCATCAGTGCTGTCACTCAAGGTCAGAAAATGGAAGTAAGTGTGAGGAAAAAGGAGTCTGAGTGACCAGCTGTAAAAAAAACAATGGAAGCTTTCATTCATGGACAGGAGGGGGAAGGAGCAAACTAAAGAAAAATGAAAACTAGAAATAAAAATAAATAAAATATAAAATAAAATATAATAAAAATAAAATAAAATATAAAAATATTAAAACAAGGAACTGAATTTGTTTAGGCTTGAGAAAAGGGGGCTCAGAGAGGACAGTATTGATGTCTACAGCTCCCTGACAGGAGGTGGTAACAAGGTTGTTCTCTTCTCCCAGGTAAAAAATGCTAGGATAAGAGAAAATTGTCTTAAATTTCATCAGGGGTGGTTTAGTTTGGATATTAAGAACAATTTCTTTCCTGAGAGGGTTGTCAATCACTGGAACAGTGTCCAGGTCAGTGGTTGAGTCACCATGCATGGAGGTGTTTAAGAGATGTGTAAATATGGCACTTGGGGATGTGGTTTAGTGGTGATTTTGGTGGTGCTTGGGAATGGACTCATTTTTAAAGGGCTTTTTCAACCTAAATGATTCAACCTAAACGTGACAAAGGCCTAAGGTGGCAGCCAAATTCTACTCTGTGAGAGTAAGAGACACTGGCCTTTCCAGTGCTGCACCCCAGTGAGATGCCATTAGTCCTACAAAAGTAGGATTTTCCAACAAATCCAAGCAGAATCTGTGTATAAAACGGAAGCTCCTGCTAGAGGCAGTGATTTGCTCCCACTTTGACTTCATCCCCAGGGCCAAATCTACCATCAAGGTGTTTAAACTGTCAGATCTCGAGTTTCTTCATGGAAGCTCTACCCAGGCTGAAGATCTGGTCATAAAATGGCTGATTTTAATGTATTTTATGTTTTAAGTATTTCCAGACAAAGAGGGAGATGCCACCATTGGAGGAGTGGCAGGAACAAACTACAGACCTAACATGGCTTCAACTTTCTTGTGGAGAAGAGCTGAGAGCAAAAACTAGTTCCAATGACAAAGAAAAAGCTGACTAAGAAACTACACAGCTGCACTTGCCTTGTGGAAGTGACTCACAGGGAATTTAGCTCATAACTGGATGGATAAAGGAGAGCTCAGTTTGTAATTCTATCATAATTGCACCCAATGAGCTGATTTATCATATCAAATACAAGCCTTAAATGTGAAAGGAATTGGGATTTACACATAATAAATACTAAATGCATCAGTGAAAGAGTGCTCTGCATGAAACTACATATTTAAGAGACAAGGATGTGGGAAATGTTGATGATTTTCTGACAATGTGACCATCAGGTGTCTTCTCTGTGTCTGAATGGTCATCCTGCTTACACGTGACCCTACCTGACATCCAGAACAAAAGAGGCTCTGGGGAGAAACCAGACCTTCAGATGAAGGAAATTGCTCATGTATGCTCTCATCCCACCTATCACTGAGCCGATCTGGGAAAGGGAGGAACAATCAGGGTAGAGTCAGAAGATAAAACTTGTAGGTTTGTTCCGAAGGACACTGGTGACATCACGAGATGAAACAGCCAGTCTGGCTGTGAACTGGGAGGGAAGCTGAACACCAACTACCTTTTCCCCTAATAACTTCTCAGCTCATGATACTCCACAGACTGCTGCCTGCCCCACTGCTTTTTTGTTACCTTGCTGAAAAAATAAAAAAAAAAATCAAGGGAAAAGGCTTTGGTTTCAGTTTGACTCACCGTGGAGATAAAACAGTGGTTTCCATCCTGCTCAGCGTAAAGAACCCCATCCTTAATGAACACAGATATTGCACGGAGGATGAATGAAACAAAAAGGTTCATGTGGATGAAATTCCGAGTGCAGTGAAGCTTCCTGGAGAAGAAAGAGGAAGGGAGGGGGGGAAAAAAGAGAAATAAAGAAGAAAATAGTTTTATTGTGTGGAAATGTCACACCGGGCATGAATACACTTGACCAGAGCACCATGGTGTTAAGAACATCTAAGCCAAGACTGTGTTAGTACTGTTAGAAAGAGGAAGATTTGGGGATTTTCTTGTAAAAGATGCAGAGAAGCATAAAACAGGCAGCAGAACACGCCCAGTGCAGCTCATGAAGTTTCATAAAGCAGACCCACAGCTTCTCCTGCTGCATTTACACTCTGCTGAAATGCAACTTCTGGAGTTTTTCCAGGCTGGGGGAGACACTCAGCTAAAGGATTTTCCCCTTCTTATTCTACCTCTTAAAACCTTTAATTCTGTTTGGGGCAGCCGAGCTCCAGGTCCCTCCCTGCAGGGACTGAAGAGCTCCCTGCTTGTGTCCCCACTCACCTGAAGCGACACAGGATGACCATGGCAGTGGTGAGGGAAACCAGGGAAGTGCTGTATCCTACCGTGTACAGAGCCTTCACCGACAGATAGTAGTAATCCTTGTGAGGAAAAAAACACAGGGTTAAAGGGTTCAGCAACAGCCACACACCTGCAGGGGGAACCAGAGGCAGGCTTTGTGTCTTGGGCAGCCTGGTTTCTTCTCATAAACTGTCAGAGTCTGGAATTATGAGAAGTATTTCTTTGCACGTTTAAGAAATTTTAGGATCTCTGACAAACATTGTTTTTAACCTTTGTTCATGGAAAAAGGGCTTTTAGGCTCTGGAATGAAGCCGAGTTTTCAAGAATGTGTATTAGATAGTAGAATAGTGTGTAGTTTTATCACAGGGTGAGAATTTTAGATACATGGGGTTTTTAGGATGGCAGACAGGTGAAGGCAAGATGGAGGAAGCACATGGCTTTTGGGTTTCTTCCTTCTTCTTCCTTGCCTCCATCTTCTGCAGTGAGATGGCACATTATAGTTGGTTTAGAATAGAGTCAACCTTCTAACATAGATAATAGTTATTGGAGAAGTATTATAAATACTGATTACGTGGACTGTAGTATAAATATCCACGCCACCCTGAGGGTGGGAGCATTTGGGATTTGGAATATGGTATTTGGGAGAGTGCCTGAATGTGTCCTGCTGTACAGATCTCTGCAGGGCAGGAGAAGAATGCAATGATAAGAAATAATAAACTATGAAGAAAACACAAGAAGAAAAGCCTCACGACTGCCCAGTTCTTCAAACTCTCTGGCTGTGAGAAAAAACTCTGTTTGTATTCTCAGGCACAGAAAAACAGCTGATCAACAGAGAAACACACAAAAATATTTTTTTATAATCCCGAAAATTAACTCTGAGATCTCACTGGACATCGAGCTCTGCTCTGTGGCTGGGTCTGCACACCATGAGGTTATTGATCAGTGAGCTAGAAAAGGCTATCTGTATTTTTTTTTTTATATATAAGTATCTGTAGAAAAAAAACCAGACAAAACAAAACTGTTGGCTAAGAGATTCTTCATCAGCAGGGGTAGAATTGAGAATTACCCTGAGATTCTAGAAGTTCCAAGCTGCATCAACACTAAAAACTCCCCTTCTATAAATATTCAGTACAGGCCCAGGTCGGATTCAGATCTCACCTCTCACAGTTTTATACCCATGTACATATTTTTATTTGTTCTAATCACTTTCAAATCAGAACATGACCAGAGGCTGGACAGAAAGCAGTCTGGTGCTTCCCCTCTCCTCCTTTCATTTGTTTTTAATTATGAGATTAATTCCCACCTGGTTATCAGACTCTGTTTCATTCTCATCGAAGCCGCAGGCATCATAATAATGAGGGAAAGGTTCAGACCAGCCATCTTCAGTGCAATTCCTGCTGATGTCTCCTGTGCCAAGGGCAGGTGGGAATGTGAAACCCCAGGAAAAAACCCAGGACATCCCCTTCCTCCCCTCAGTGCAAAGAAAACTCCACAGTTCTACTGGAAGCACTGTTTGTCTGCCAATCCATAGTTTTAATCCTGGGAATTTAATGACATCTTTAATGATCTGGTCCTACACCTATGGCACTTACAGATAGCTATTGCTGCAGTTGGTCACCAGAGAGCAAAAATATTTAATCAGTACATTTGGTGTCTTCAGGCCACCAAAAATCTCATTTTCAAGTAGGTTTCTATACCAGGGGTCAGATAAATTCCTGTTTCTTTCAAAAAAGGCATCTGGAGAGAACAGCTTTCATGAAGCTATCTCCACTCCATGTGGCCAAAGGGGAAATCCAATGCTCAAGAACAATCCATTTGTGCTATTTTTCGTGGTTTATATCTGAGGCACATTCAGGGGACTGGTGAGAAATCACCAGACTGACATGATTTTTTTTGGTCCAGGTGCAGGAAGCCAGCCAGGATACTGTGGGATATCTCAGATAATCATGGATTTTATATTCATGGAGAGACAGCTGGATTGCTCTCCTGTAGGCAGATAAGATTCATCCCATTCTTTTATCTCCAGGCCCAGGCTCTGATCTCAGAGTGACTTTGTGGGAAGGGTCTGTAGAAAACAAAGGAACGTTGGGTGGGAATTTCTTTCCTATTCCTGTCTTCATGGCAAGGTGTTCTTTTCCACCTCCAGATATCCAGGATGGCCTCAGCTGGTGAATTCAGAGCTTCTCACATTCCTCTGTCTATCAGTTATTCCAATTCTAGTTTATAACTTTATTTAAAAGCGAATATTGGCTTAATACCGTAATTTTTTTGGCTAATCTCATGTAAGAACCATCTCCTAAATGGTTTCACTGACACACTTAGGCTTTAAAACCACACTGGGAATGAAGAGCTGGGGGCAGAAGGGGAAGAATCTCCTGACACTCATTTATCTACAGAGCTGCCTGAGGTGGGACAGCCCCTGGGGGGCTGTTTTGAAGCATCATCATTCTTCTCTAAGCTCAGTGGCTTTCCTGAAAAATTAGGCATGAGTTGCCCCTGCACTTCTTCCTCTCTAGCACAAAGGAACAGCCTCTGTTTATCAAATGATCACACTTTCTGGAGTTTCAGTTGCACCTTGACCAAAACTGATGGAAATTTCCAAGATTTGGGTCTGTTTTCTGCTATTAAAGTTGTGCTGCTTTGCATTCTTAGAGCAGTTTAGTCTCTCGTAACCTTATTTTTAACCTTATTTTAGAGAATCTGTTTGCCATCCATGCAGCAGAATATATCTCTTTAATCACAGCATTCATTTAAAAACATTGTATTACTTGGCAATTTTTGTTAAATTACTCTTGCACATTCATCCCTAGTTTTCTGTGGAAAAAAACCCACTAAATCATGGTGCTGACTCTCTTTAACACCATTTAGTAATTACTGTTAAGCAGGTAGATATAATTTATAGCAGCACACTTCTTAGATTGCAAGTCTTAATAGAGGAGGAATAAATTTTCATAATATTGCCAAAAGTAACTGAGTAGAAAATGTCATAACAATCAGAACTGATTAGAGAACAATACCAAAAATTCAGGAAAAAAAAAAAAAAATCTGAGAGCTTCCTTTTTAACAGACAGAAATGAAAAGAGAGACAAAAATTAACATGGTTCTGTTTCTTACCTAGGAGAGACTGGGCTGTGCTTTCCAGCAGGTCATAATCACCTACAAAAGTGGAAATTGGGTATGAAATTGTTTTGATTGTGTTTTCTATTACAGCCCAAACTGGTCTCTGTGGAAATCAGTGAATGGAGTGGAATTGATTTTTATTTGTTTAGATTAGGCCCAAAGACAATAAATACTTGGTGCTGTCTTCTCAGGAAGTAAACACAGCTTTACTTGAGAGTTTAAATCAAAGCTGAACGTCCAAATTTAGATCTAAAACCACATACAATAAACGGGGGCAAAGTTTATTGCAAAAATATAGAAGTGAAATTATTTCTAAAGGAATTTACATTTATAATCCTCAGATATTTAAATATGACCAGTTTTCAGAGAATTAATGAAAAATTATTTCCATCCATCAATGACAAAGAGCAGTAACTAATTGTTTGAAATAAGATAGTTTAATTTTGTGACTTTAGGTAAAATCACATTGATTTATAGAGACTTATGAGATCTTTCATTTCACTTTTTGTGCAAGAATTATAGTTAAATACATGAATCATTGTCAGAATGGTTGATTACACAGACAACTTTTTAATAATCTGAAATTTTCTTGTGCATGCAATTTTTGGGAACAGAAGTGCCGAGGGAATAGGCAGCACATCTGGTTCTTACCTGCATGAGTTTGCCCCAAATTATCCACTTCCCAACCTGAAAACAGAAGAATGAACATAATTAATTTGTAATTATAATAGGTTGTAATTTAATTTTGATAAAAGTTTGACTCCCATAAGAGGAATGGATGCAGCAGAACCCAGGGAAATACTGCAAGTTTGAATATTGGTCCTGTGTATTTATGAGTGGAAAAGGGTTTCCAGAAGATGGCTGATATTGTTAAATATCTAGTTATCACAAAGCTTCAACAGACTCTAAGAAGAATAAGAAAAATGGCTGCAGGAGCTTTTTTAGTGGATTTTTTTTTTTTAATTTATTTTTTAGGGGAATGTTCTGAAGTAAGAAAGGCTCACACATTTCCAAAACACTGCACCCAAACCCATGCTGCTAGCACAACTATCACAACGGGAAATGATAAAACTTTGGGTTTACATGAGAAAATTCCTTTTCTTTTGCTCTTCTTTTGTTGGACTGATGCCAAACCCACCTCCCAAGCCCCTCTGCTCAATGTTTAATCCGGATTGGGCTGAAATCAGATTTTCCTGACTCCTGAGTGGATGCAGGAGGAGGAGGAGCTGCCTTGAGCCGGGGAGTGGAGCTGCTGCACCGTGCACAGAGCAGCCTCAGGGAGCTGCTGCACATGGCTCTGACACCAGAAACCTGGGCAGAAACGTTCCCAGAGCTTCACTGACTACTACAGTAGCTTAAATGTCCACATCAGTTCAGTTCTGCATCCTCTGGAACAGCCACAGGGGTCCAGGATGTTCCCCTTTTAGCCCTTAACTCAAATGTTAATTAGGGATGGGAAAAACCTTCGTGAAATTGTATGAGAGGGGTTTCATTAAAAGTAAAATCCAAACAGAGACTGATTTTGATCTTATGGGAAAGGGGAAAGCATCCAAAGAAATAAAATAATAACAGGAGGATTTTCAGCACAGCAGAAAATGCGTTTTTAAAAATTTTATAATTCACATAATTTAAAACTCCTTGATTTCTGTGTCTCTCTAAAGTAAATCAGATGTGCTTTTATACCTTTATACGACAGAAGAAAAGAGGGTTTAATGTGAAAATGATGGTGGGAGTATAGAAAACTCATCTGAAGAATCAGGGAGGTTGTATTATGACTTTGGATGGATTATTAAACATCAATCCTACACATCCAGCCCATGGAGGGTTGATCCTGGAAGTCACGGTGAGAACACCCACAGTCTTCATCCTTCTCTGCCCAACTCCAGCTGCTTCCAGGATGCCACAGGAAGAATTTAGCCTGGGTTTTAGGAATAGGTTGTTCCCCCAGAGGGTGCTGGGCACTGCCCAGGCTCCCCAGGTACATTCCCAAGGCTGCCAGAGCTCCAGGAGAGTTTGTATAATGCTCCCAAGGATGGGATTTTGTGCAGGGATAAGAGCTGGGCTGAATGATCTTATTGGTCCCTTCCAACTCAGGATATTTGGTGACTCTAACTCCTGGGTATGTGCAGATGATGGGGAGGTCTCTAAATTCTGAGGAGCAGTCCCCAGCACTCTGAACAAACATTTCCCAGCCAAGGTGGTTCAGCTGCTGCACGGAGCTGAACTGGCAGATGCTGCAGCAGTGCTGTGGCCGTGCTCCACATTCCTGGCAGAATATCAGGGATGGCTCTGCAGAATAGTTTGGAGAGACTTTTTTTCCCTCCCAAACCCACCAAGCCCCAGGTTTATTAGCAGTGATGCAGCTCAGCTTTAGCAAGATATTGATGAAATCAGGGCGTGTTGCTAAAATCTGAATTCAGAGCATGGATGTCAGGTCGTGGTGTGGGAATTCTTTATCTGTGGGTTTATCAGACAACCAGAGGATCAAAGAGCAAACCACTACTCCTTTATTGCTTCTTTCAGGGGGTGTTTTTCACAGCATCTGCCACTCAAACCAGAAGCTCTGATGGAACCTGTCCCTTAAGTGAGGTCACCTAACTCAGCTGCCTGCACCTCACACTGACCCACATAAGCAAGATAGAAAAAGCTGCAAAAAAACCTCCCCAAAACCTCTTTGGCTCATAAAAAAAACCAGTTTTAGTTTATCATTTGTAGAGTAATTTGACCTTAAAACTGTGCAGAATTCTTTCTGGAGGAAGACCAGGCCAGTGTTAAGTAGATTAATGCCTGATGTTCCCAGCATCCTGCATGTTCCAATGATGGCACAGAAAAAGACATTTCAATGAAATGTAAATGTTTTGAATGCAGCTATTTTTTGCCTACAATCTAAAAAGCATGAAATAAAAATTATGATTATTTCATTCTAAATATAGACAGCCGTTAGTCTCATTGATGTTAAAATGTTAAATTTTAGTTCATTTTTAATTTCATGATGTCCGTAATGGTAGTTAAAACACATTAATGTCGTTTTTATGAAATGAATAGGCTTGTTATAGAAATATTTCTGTATATGTACTGGAATCATTACATTTCACTGTGTTTGGACATTATGAAGGGATTCACTTTTCCAACAACATTAATTTTCTTATTTGTAGGAGCAAACAAGCCTTTTATTAACATATATTTCTATATCTGAGTCCTAACTAATGTACTCAAGAAGGTTCCAGTACAATATTTTCTTTGGTACAGGCTTTTAAGCTTGATTCATCAACTCAATTTTCACTAATAAGTTAAGATACCAGAGAGTTAATTAGATTTACATTGAACATCATGCACTGAGTTACAAGAAAAAGTCAAAGTTCATCTATTGAGTATTGGGATAAAATGAACACATATACAATTATATTCATGGGTGTATGGTTATATTTTTTGTATTTCTACGCAATTATTTAAATATATGTATTTATATAAATATATAAAATATATCTGCATATATACATGTATTTATATATATACAAACAGATTTTTAATATCTTTATAAACACATATATTTATATAAAAATATATATACAAACAGATATATATTAATATATATAAAAGGACATGAGGGAAGATAGAGCCACCATAATCCTTTGAATTCCTGCATGTTGCTGTTGCTGCCCTGCCCTCAGACAGTGCAAGTTTCTGTACCCTGCAGCAAAATATGGATATTTACTTGACAGAAATACAATGGCATTGGTTCTGTTTCCTCACATGTCTGAGAATGAAATGGAGTTTAAAGGGATTAGTTTTGTGCACAACATTTAACATGTTTGCATACAGAGGGACATGGCCTGACCTTGCATTTAAAGGGTTGTAAGGAATCCCAGACCCACCCTGTTTTCCACAATAGTACCTCAAAACATTGTTTTTCTGGGTTATATCTTCGCCTTCATGCCTTTAAAACTCTAGAGAGACCTCAGTAAATTTACTCTGCTGTCAGTGATGGAGTGAGCAGGATTACAGGACCCTTCACTGCTTGGGCTTCTCCACAAGCCTTCTTGTTTTCCTACTCTTAGGACACAAACAATGAGAAATTGGTGTGTTTGACTTCACTGATGAAGAAGAGAAAGCCCATTGATATGATTGTGCAATGGCCTAATGAAATGCATTGCTCTCTCAGAAATGAAGAATAAATAAAAGATGATTTTCATCTGCATTTCCACTGGAAACACATTTCTCAGGGTTTAATTGAAGGGTTACGTTTACAAAAGACTCTTGAGCATGTAGTGACAGGATGAGGAGGAATAGCTTTAAACTGAAAGTGGGCAGGTTTAGGTTGGGTATTATGAAGAAATTCTTTACTCAGAGGGTGGTGAGACCCTGGCACAGGGTGCCCAGAGCAGCTGTGACTGCCCCTGGATCCCTGGAAGTGTCCAAGTCCAGGTTGAACAGGGCTTGGAGTAACCTGGGGTAGTGGAAAGTGTCCCTGCCCATGGCTGGGGGTGGCACTGGATGAGCTTTAAGCTCTTTTCCAACCCAAACCATTCCATAATTCTATTATTCTATGATAACGACATCTTAAATATTATGATTTTATGGCTTATTTGAATGACATCTGTACTTCTCACATGTAGTTAAACCCAAACTATGTAAATATGTACACGACGGATACTAAAGAGTGCCTTAGAACAGCCCTTATTAAATCAATAATTGCTCTTATCAGTCAATAAACTCCTGAGGAAGCTGCTGTTATCCTCAACACAGGAGGGTTTACCCAGGGTACTGACAGGCTGTGTTATTTGCAGTTTGACCAGACTTAAGTGTCACTCTTTGGGAAGCAAATCTACAATTAATGCTTTAATTGGCATTGCTAATTAGATGTTATTTGCAGCACTACTTAGAGATCCTAGAAAAGATCTATCAGAATGCTGAGTTATCAATTCTGAAGACCAAGTAGTGAAAATACTCCTTATTGTCGTTTTCTGCAGGAAAAGGTAAAAGAGGGAGGGAAAAAACACCCAAGGACTTGCCAATGGCTCCCAATGGAGTTGGTGGCAGAGACCCAGACATTTCCTGCCCTTTCTTGCCCATTTATCAGACTTGGATTTTTATTTGCTGCGACCCAGAACTCATAATTCACCCCTCACTATGCAACAACTGATGAGAAACTGGACGACAGCAATTCCCCCTGATTTAAATTGAACTGGGATGGGGAAGCTGAAGCCAAGAACCAGCCTGTGCACCATGAGCCTCTGAGCCTTTTAGACCTCCTCCTTGGTGCCAAATCTGTGCTGGCTGCTCTCCACCTGCCTGGCCTCCCGTGGCTTTGTTTATCTGAACACAACTTGCATTTAACCCTTTTGTTCCAGCGTTTGTCCCTTATTAGTGGCGGGGCAGGAGGGGATGAAGAGCTTCCAAAGCTGTCCTGTCCTGAATTGGCTTGCCCACACTTCTCCCATAGTCCTGCTGTTTTCACCTCAGTATTGTGGGTTGGAGGGCTGCTCCACCCTCCACCTTTAGAGAAAGGTAATTCTCTAAAAGGTTTTGGATTTTGACAGCATTGAGATCAATGTGCAAAGCCTGCACTGTTTTAGTTGTGCATTGTGTCCCTACAGAAACTGCCGTGACTGGGGTGGGGAGATGCTGTGGAAAATGTCTACAACCCCTTGCTATCCTGCTGTCCAGCTATGTGGATAACAAGCTGGCTGGGCAGGAGCTTAATATTTTCTTTCCTGTTTTATATAGCCCTGATTAGAAATTTTACATTCAATTTCTAAATATGAAATAAACCAGCGAGCTCTCATGCCCAACTCTGCCGGCATCCACCACGCTGAGCCTCCTCTCTGTCTTCCCGATGGCTGCCTGCTGCTCTCCTGCTCCAGCAATCTGTTCAGCCGGCTGGCAAAGCCACAGTCGGGAGCAGCAGGCTACTTAGCAGCTTTTCTGCAGCTCCCTGAGCTCCCCACACGGGTTCTGGTTCCATACTCTGCCCACTGCTTCCCTGGAAGGGACATCTCTGCCCAGTCCTGTGCCTGCACACACACGATCCCACACATTGTCCGACCATCCCAGCTCCTTTGTTATGGCTCTTTGTGTTTTCCAGAGAAGCTGTGGCCACCCCTGGATCCCTGGCAGTGTCCAAGGCCAGGCTGGATGGGGCTCGGAGCAGCTTGGGATAGTGGAAGATGTCCCTGCCCATGGCAGGGGTGGAATTAGATGATCTTTAATGACATTTGCGACTGAAACCATTCTGTGACTCCATAATTGATTGATTAGGCCAGGATTAGCTGCTTGGACTTTACAGTTTCATTTACAGGATCTGTAGGAAGTAGCAGGCAGGCAAGGTCACAGAGTACATGGCCCTATAGGTTCACACACCTTTCCCTGTGTTAAGTGCTTCCCACAACTATTTCCAGGGGTTTGGATCTCTCCAGCCTCATGCCCCATAGACAATACTTCAAATTACAGATTAAAAGTCATTTATACAAAAGCAGGAGGTGACAGGACATGGAATAATGGCTTCAAGCTGACAGAGGGCAGGGTTAAACAGGATATTAGAAAAAAAATTCTCTCCTGTGAGGGGGGGGAAGGCCCTGGTACAGGGTACCCAGAGAAGCTGTGGCTGCCCCTGGATCCCTGGAAGTGTCCAAGGCCAGGTTGGATGAGGCTTGGAACACCCTGGGATAGTAGAAAATAGTAGGGGATGGAACTGAGAAGACTTCTAAGGTCCCTTCCAACCCAAACCATTCTGGAATTCTATTATTCTGTCATTTACTGTGTATGTCCATTTGCCTTGACAAAGGGAATTGTGAACATAATGCTCACACAGAGACTGTACAAAATGAAGTGGAGTTCATTTTATTTAGAAAACAAGAAAACTGGGGCAGAGGATAATCAAGGGTAAGATTAGGAAGCCTTGTTCGTATTTGTGTGTTTGAGTAAGTACTGGCGCCTAAGGACATCTGAGTAACTGATCCTGTGGGGAAAATTCCTTCCATCCAGTATATCTACCTGAAGTTCACCTGGTTTTTAGTCTTCTCCCATAAAGGGAAGAGAGACTTGAATTTCCAGAGGGTGGTTTGGTTTAGATATCTGTCCTACCATGAAAGGAATAAGCTTCTGCAAAGTCTTTGTTACCCAGAGGTTTGTGCAAGACATTGCAGTAAAGGCAGGGACAGAACTGACATATAATTCTTTTCTTCCTATATCCCAGTTTTCCTTCAGGGCACAGGGACAAGATCCAGTGCATTGTGCCTGGAAATCATGAGAGAATTCCAGTGAGGTCCCATAAGGAGAACAGAAAGGTCAGAGTACACAGGACTGGCTAGGATAGGACTGATGCACAGATATGATCAATAACATTTAAGGGAAATCATGGCTTTATTCTTTTCTTCCTCTTTCCTGTTAAAGGATGTGAAACTAGAAGTGGACTGAGGTCACCATAGCAACTAAGCATCATCTAAACATTATGTAAGTCCTTCCTTTGAGTCTGGCTGTCACAGGAGCATCCATCAGAGTACGGGATCAATGCAATTACTATTGAAGTGTCTCCTAGCTCTGAAGAGGGCAGGGATCATATTTCAGAGAAAAACAAAAGTTTTTGAAACAAGAACCATGAAAAAATTTGAAACATTGCCCAACAGATTGCCAGTTCTGAAATTACTCCTAGAAATAAAGCAAATTAAATGCCTTGCTCAAAGGTAAGAATGGATGTGTGCCCACCACACCTAAAATCCTGCAATCACCTGGAACTCTTTTCCCAATTATTTGGGTCAAGAGGAGAAACATGAACAGAGCAGACTGTTAGGAAAGTTGAAGGACCTTTCAACCTGCTCATGTTGCCCCTACAGTGATACCTCCATCTATTGCCTTTGACGGTCCAAGTGTTCTCCAAACCACTCAGCAGCTCTCAGCATCTTCCACCCTTACATTCTGCCCAGAGATGCAGGATTTTTCTTCCCCATAAGGCCAAATTAGCTCTCAGATTATTGACAAAGTACTTGAGCTGTGTTGCAGCTTTCCCCTGACCACTGCAGGATGTCCCCCTGCAGAGGACCAAGGGCTTGATCTTAAGCTGAAAGGCTCTTAGTCATGCTGCACGTTCAAGTAGCAGAGGCACAGAGACTCATGTCCTCCTTATTTGGTGGGAAAGGCCATAAAATGTCTTTTTATCTGCTAGAAAACATCTGAGAGACCTCAGCTACTCAATTAGGAATGAAGATCCAGTTACTGTTCTTTGATGACAGCATTTTCCTCCCATTTGCTCTGCATTGCAGATGGACTTTGTCATGCTCTGACCATGGAGGCTTAATTATAGCTTGTCCTCCTCTCTTTGGAAAAGCTGGAGTAATCCCATGGCTTTACTGCCTGTGCAAAGCCCAGGGATGAAAACCAGCAGGAAATTACTTGTTATCAACCTTGTGCCATTTTATATAGATATTCTTTCTTTCTTTCATTTTTTTTTAATGGTTTGTGTATAAAATAGATACTTTTGCACTGAACTTGATTGTGACTGCTATGTAGGCTCTTACATAAAATTAAGGATGAAACAAAGATTTCAGAGTCCTGGTTGCTTCAATAAATCAACATAAATAAGCTCCAATGGCTCATCATTATTCCCATGATGAGATTGCTGGGATGGGTCATACACGTTTTCAGAGTTACAGGTTTTCCTTCCCTTGGTTTCCAAGCAGGATGTTGGAATACTCATCCAGGCAAAACATCAATGAAGAAAAATCTGGACCTTTGCATTGATCTTTTGCCTTTTTGACAGGCAAATGCAATTTCCAATTTCACTCTGCTGCAATACTGACCACAATTTCAGTAGCAGCAACAAAACCCTGCAGCTTTTACCTCAGTAGAAAATAAGCACAAAATCTTCCAGGGATATTTGGGTGTTTAGGAGGTTCCTGATCTTTATCAGTCACTTTTTCTTCCTGTCTAAACAAAAAACTATCAATACAAAACCCAAACTAATGAGAACTGCAACTTGCAATTATTTTCAACAGCTTTCACTTTGGGAAATCAATGACTTTTATTGTCTTTTCACCCAGCTTGGGGGTTTTGTACCCATGGGGTACACATGGGGGTTTTTTCCATGCTTTCATGGGGTTTTTTTCCAGGTTTCAAAGGCTTTACCAGGACTGTCTCCACACAAAGGACACGAAAGGCATCTCCACACTGGAAGATGGAGCATCACTTCCCCTCTCATTAACTCTTCTCTTGTCATCTTAGTCTAATTGATTAGGGATGACATCTAAACTCGGGCACAGACTGCTTCCCAAATCCAATTAACCCCACGCTCATAAATCCCTCTGTCCACCCGTGGCACCTCTAGTGTAGCACTTATGAGGCTTGGGGTTCTTACAGAATCAATTAATCAATTAATTAGTACAACAAAGTACTTGAGTGTTTCCCTGTGTTTTGAATGGGATCATTGACAGACTGCTTCCAATTTCTTGGGATAACAAAGCTCTTTGCCTGATTGTGTTCAGCCAAGAGAAAAAGCAAGCCAAAAGTCTGGTTCTGAAATGTGAGCATGCTGATTACATTCTTTATTCTACTGGATTTTAATTAGGAACCTTAATCGAGGTATCAACATAGGATAGGTTTTTGGGTAGAACTTAGGAGAATTTTCTCTGTTGTACATAGAGAACCATGTCTTGTAGTAAATGTAGCAGGGAGTGTCTTAAACTCAGCAGCAGATAAACTACCTGAATTGCTGGAAGTTTCAGTAAGAGCTGGTCAAATTTATTGTTTAGATTTACGAATGAAAGTGTTTTCCAAATGGGGAGCATATGGCAGTGCTCAGAAACTGTCTATTATCATTTGTATTAATTTTTATTGCAAATCAAAGGACTAAAAATATGTTCATTTCTGGTCTGGTTATTGAGTATCAGTCTGTGGTCCATTTGGGCATTCCAGAAAATTTCAGCTGTACAGTGCAAAGCAGAAAAAAGCAGAGATTTTGCTTCTGCAGATTTCCATTGCCAGGCACTATCACCTCTGTCTGGGGAAAACAAAAACCAAAACAAACCAAAAAATACACAGAAAAAAAAAAAGGAAAAAACGCAATAAAACCCAAAAAACCCAAAGCAAAACCAAAAAAGAGAAAATTGTCCAGCTGGGGAATGCAGATCATTGTGTTAGGGCAATCTCTAGGGCTTGCTGTATCCTACTGAAAGGTAAAATCACAGCTTGACATGCTTTGCTTCTTTTTACCTCTCCAAAATGCCTTAGAATGCTTTAAAAATACTTTTAAATACTTTAAAAATGTTTTTTTTAGTCTTGTTGTGAAGTGGGTGTTTCTGGAGCCAGTGCTGGGAAGGCACTGTAGGAATAGTGACATACAACAGAGAGGTCATGGAAGTGACAGCTCCTGGTGGAAAAAAAATGATTGATGGATATCAATCAAAGAAACCCACGTGGAAGAGGAAACAGAAAAAAAATTGAGGAACTATCTAGAAGGAAAGCCACTGTGATCCCTAATTTACAAGAAGAGAAAAGACTCAGGAACTAATAAGCTTTTTTCCATTGGAGGAAACGAATCTTCAGTGAAGAGATTTTGAGAACGACACTTTCATTCACAGTCTGCATCTGAAAGGAATGAGAAATTCTGGTGGTTTTGGAGGATCAGAGAGGTGAAATGAAGTTTTAGCCGGCAGGGTTGCCAAGCACACAGAATTTCACTTTGAACTTTCCTCATGATGTCGACAGCAGCTCAAACATTACTCCTTGGTTCAATTGCAGAGCAGGCTAAAGCAGAGCAGATTAAAACCAGCAACAGCTGGTATTTTTAGCTAAATACACAGCTAATTTCTCCAAAAAGCATCCCTCCAGATGACAGCTTAGTTAGTTAATTTTTCTTTTGTAGTCTTTTTTTTTAAATTTTCTCATTTTACTCCATATGGAAATCAGACGCCCAAGTAAAGGCAGTCAGATTCCTGTCTGAAATTCATAAAAGAAGCAGTGATTTTGCTCACCTCCAGACAAACACTTGAGAGGGGTCACAGAAAGCATCTTTTACAATTGCCCATTGATTTCTATTCACTGAACCAGAAATCCATGTGATCACTTCACAAATTCACATATAAATTTAAATATCCAAAGCCAGGTGAGATATTTCCCACCCAATCTTTAAGATTAGCCCCATGAATTCCCTGTGATTGCGTTGTACCTACAGGTGCTTCAGAGCACAAACTTTTAAAAAGTATAATTGAAAGTTATTGCTGCGTTTGTAAAAATTATCTATGGCCATATAAAACTGTTGTTGTGCTAGGAATGATTTTGCTATTAATAAATATTAGTGTCCATGCCCAGCCTAACTCCATGTTCTAGAAACAGAGCAGCAGCCAGAGGACATTATAACAATCCCTAAAATGTGATTATCCATGTCTTAGAAACATTCCAGTTCTCTAATAATCCATTATTTAGAGAACCATCATGAAATGTGACTTTTTTCATTAAACCCTCATTGAACAAACACACTTGGCTAATTAAAATTAGCAGCAAGGATGGCAAAGCTGGTGCTGATTCACCCAGGAGAGTGCTTTGGGATGTTGGTAATTCCACCTTGGGGTCAGCAGTGCAATCCTGTGAATCTGGGGAAAATGACTTAAAAATGTTATTGCAGCCCTTTATTTTACATAGGTAAAATAAATAGAATTGTAAATAAATAAATAAATAGAGCATGTATATATATATATATATATATATAAAAAAAATTTTATATTTTTATATTCTTATATTTGTATTTATTTATTTATATTTTTCTATTTTGATATATTATATATTATATTTTCTATCTATTTTCTATCTTCTTATGCATATTTTATACATATTTTTATATATTATATATTTATATATTTTTTTAATATATTTATTTATATACATTTATATCGATGTATTTAATTGCTCCTCTAAAGTTTCTATTATTTTGAGTGAAAGAAATTAGTTTTCATGCAAACAAGTTTTTTTTATCTTTGATTAAGTAATTTTATGTAAATAAATAGATCCTTTATTTAAATAAACAGAAGCCATAAATATAATGAATACAATAGAAAAATCCAGATTTTATTAAAATAGATACAATTTTTAAGTATAAAAATATATATAATAAAATCTAATTATTTTTGTTTAAATAATTTCATTGAAGTAAATACAAAATATTGTTATTTTAAAGCATTTTCCATTAACGGGTAATCATTTACTTAAGACCTGGAACAGGTCAAATTGAGTTAATCTTATTTCTAATCTTATTTTTGGATTAGGTAACATTTGTGATGCCTGTGCCTGGACATGCTGGAATGGATGTGTTCGAAGTGAAGATTTCAGAGTTCCTGAAGCTGTGTATGAAAAAAATGTCTGTCTCCTAAAAATGGTGCTCTGTGTGAGGCGATGTAAAAAAAGCAGATTTTGGAGTCAATGCTGCAAATGATTAAAATAATTAATTGGTGATATCATCTTTGGGCAGAAGGATCCTGGGGAACAGTGATGTACTCCTTCCTCACAGGACAGTGCCCATGAAGGGATCTGCAGTGGGTGCAGGGAGCAAATGGCCCAATGGGTGTTAATTACCAGCACAGGGACAGAGGGATGTTTATGTCTCATTTCCACAGAAAAAGTGGGATGGAACTTCTGCCTCTCCCCAGAAATCTTTAATTCCTCCCTGGACCCCAACAGGGGAGATCCCCACTGCTCATCTCAAGCCTGTGTTCTACTTCAGCACAAGCAGAACCTGCTCCACGTTTTAATTATTTGCTAAAAGAGATTCCAGTTGTGTTACCTAAGACCCAAACACAGATTTGGGTGCCCACTGAAATCAGTGAGACCCCAGGGCAGAATATTCCCTTTAGCAGTTCAAATTTGTGATGTTTTCATGTTGTGTAGTCTGTGAAGGCTTTTTTTCACATCTTCCCCTCTCACCCCCCAGTGCACACTCACATATCTGCACACAAATATCCTCATTTTCTGCAATTTATTGATAACTGGAGCCCAGCTGTAGAGTTTTTGATGTCTCTTTAACTTGAAGATCTAAGTGAGGTTTTACATTCGTGGTGGCCACAAGGCTTTACTAGGCAGAGAACAAAGAGAAAATACTTTACCATCTTCAGAGATGATAAATCTGAACAGTGCAGGACACTTGACAAAGACAATTTCTCCCACACTTGCAGGTTTCCAGCATGTGATATTGTCCCACATTCCTGGGCAGCCTGTGGGAGAGAAGGAGGGATAAAATATGTTAGTGGTGGAAATCCATCCCTTTCCTCACACTGCTATTGAGCTTTGTGGTTGGTTCTTCCTCCTATAAATAAAAATATTCTTGTTTAGAATTATAAACAGTATAAATTTACCTGGGAAAAAATTATTTTACATTCATAGGAATAGCATAAAACCCTTAGTGACAGTAATGGTCAGACTCTACTCCCCCAGAAGATGACATTCCTTAGTCCCAATTAAATCACTCCAACATGCCAGAAACAAATTTTCCCTTGAGTATGAAACCTGCTGCCATTTAGTTATCTTTCAGAAGTGCTGAGTTAGTTAAAAAGAAACAAACAAAAAACAAACCAACAAACTCATGAATCATATCGTTGATTAAATTCTATGAATTTCTGTTCGCTTTAATCCGTGCGAAGGTTTGGGAACACGCTCATTTTGGAGTTTGTCTGAAAACTGAAAAGCAGTTTCTGCTTCAATCTGCAGCCATTTCTGTGGATATATAGGACAAACTCACTCTTCCATCCTGCTCATTTTCATAAAAAAATGGCCTTCCTTACCAAGGAACTGTCCTAACATCATTCATTATTTTTACTCCAGTCTTTACTCTAGAGAATATAAACTCACAAGTTTAAAGAGGATTTTTTTTTTTTGACTTCTAATGATTTCTTGCATGAGCTAAAAATAGATTCAGGTCTTTAATAACAGTTCAAAGATGAAGCTTCAGGTAACAAACTTTGAAGCAAAGGTCTGAGTGGTAAAAAATCCCAATTTTCTCCTATATGAATGCAGGAAGAGGAGATGCTGGGACTGTTGGTGGGAGCTGTCTTCTCTTGGGATATAAGAAAAACTAATTTAAAATTTATTGTAAATACAGTAAAGGAACCCTTCTCCTGCTTCTCCAGGAACCCAGCTCCTGCTTCTTTCTGGTCTCTGTGCCAGAGGTGTGAAAAACTGGCTTTCAAGAAGAAGAAATCTTCCTGTCATTCTGCAATGCACCATCTTATCAGCTCACAAACCTAAAGGCTTATCCAGTGTGTACAAAAATTCAGAGTAATCTCTCAAATTCCCTACTAATATTTTTTTAAAAAAATTACTTAGTGGATGAATCTCAAATAAAAATCATCTTTTGCCTCAGCAGGAAAAGAAAGAAGAGCCAAACCTAAATATTTCCCTGCTTATTTGCATTTGATTCTGAGATTGAGCAAACAATCCTACCAACTGAAAAAGAGCCTCCAGCTCCATGATTTTCTATTTCAGGTTTTCTGTCCAAATTCTCTCTCTCTTTGGCTGTGTGCCAAGGGAAATAAAACCTTCAGGAAAAGCAGATAATGCTTCCAAGTGTTCCTTTCTGCCTGGCATGGGTCCAGTATAATGAGATGTGGGTGATGAACCCATAAAAGCTTTGTGGGCTCCATCAGCTCTGCTGAGAGCAGCAGATCCCCAGCAGTGGAGGAGGAATGTTCTCCGGACAGGAACTGGTGTGGATTTTTTTTTTTTTTTTTCCCATCAGCTCCAGTGGTAGCAAATCCTGTCCTATGTTTTCTATGTTTTCTCACAAAAATAGAAGGCTGAGAGTACCACGTGTGGTGAGTAGAGCAGTTCTGAGCGAGCTGGTGCTTGGAGAATTAGGTCAGTGTCAAACAACGTTGTTGAGATGTTCAACATGACAATAACAAAACCCACCAGACCCACCAAAATAAAAAAAAGTGAGGAAAAGATGCTCACTAAATCATCACAGGAGCTGGAAAAAAAAATAAAAATAAAGGACTCCTTTACATTTGCTCCTTTGCCTCTCTTTTCCCACTCCTATCCCAGATTGTTTCCTTTGCCAGATGAGGATCTCAACCCATGAATTGCTGTAGTTCACTAGAATATTTCTAAAATCTCAAGACCTGGGGTTTGAAAGGTTTGGATCTCTCAGCAAATGGTGGAGACATTGGGGTGTCTGTGCAGGGCCAGAAATTGGACTCAATGATCCTCGTAGGTTCCTTCCAGCTCAGGATATTCTGATTTTATGATTCTGTGATACTGTTTATGTACTAAAGGTGGAAATCAAGACCACACACCGTGATATCAGATTTTATTGTCTTTGATAATTGTGTCTGTCCATGCTGTAGGAAATGTATTTTCCATGCAAATCTGAGGATGTGTAACAACAGGTTTGTACCTCACTGAAGTGTGGCACTATGTACAAAAGTAAATTATGTGTGAACATCCACATTAATGAGACATTTGCTTACAAGAGATGCTGGAGATAATCAGTGGTTAATGAGATCTATGGAGAAACACCTGTTGGTCTTGCTTGAGTTAACTGTGTTGACTAGGAATAGCTTTCTTTTTTCTTATTATTGTTTCAACATAGACATCTTCCAATATATAGATATTATTCTGCAGTGGTTAATGTAAACCAGAGAAATGCAAGGATATCCTCAGGCTGCAGAACAGGAACAGCCACAGTATAAATATCCCGTGGCACTGTGGATGAAATTCAGTTATAGCAGGTGGCTGATTTTGTGGTAATCCCATGCAGAGATAAAAACCAGCCCCATTTAAAAAGAAATTACAAGTTCATTGTGTTAGAAAACACTGATGTGCTGACAATGGGAGAGAGGGGAGAGAGAAGCAGCAAGTCAAGTAATTTACCTTAAAATAGGGGAGAGATGGAGTTTGCAAAGAATTCTCCATCAATAAGAACATTGTCTGATCCCTCCAGGAAAAGCGTATTTGAAACAAGCCATTTAGAAGTGCAAAGAAAAGGGTGACAACAAAAAAATAAATAAAAATGAAATGGAAAAAAGGACAGCATGCACAATCTCCCTACATTTGTAAACCACGCTGCAGCCAGCAATTCCTGCTGGGTGAAATCTGCCCACGGAAATCAAAGTGACTTGAGTGTGAAACTGCCCAGCAGGGTCTGCTCTGGCACTGACGGGGTCTCCCCACTGCCCAGTGACGTAGGAATGCCCAAAAAGGCTTGCAAAGAGGTGCCTCTCACACACTCCGATTGAAGCTGGACCAATTTTCATACTTTTTAGCATCTTAGGAAATCAGTAATAGCAAGGAATAGTTTAAAGAATAAGATTTCACTTGGACGTAATGAAAAAAGAAAATTCCAGATAGTGGTCTTGCAAATGGTCATGGAATGAAAATCCTCACAGATTTACAGAGTCATTAAGGTTGGAAAAGCCCTCTCAGAACATCAAACTGGCACTGCCAAGTCCACCACTAAACCCTGTCCCCAAGTGCAACATCCATGTGGTTTTTGAACACTTTTAGCGTCAGTGATTCCACCAATGCCCTGGGCAGCCTGTTCCAATGCTTTACCACCCTTCCAGTGAAGAAATTTTCCCAATGTCCAATATAAACCTCCCCTGGCACAACCCAAGGCTGTTTCCAAAAAGCACAAATCCTGTCTTGCCTTGCCTTGCCTTGCCTTCCCTGAACTTCCCTGAACTTCTTCCCTGAACTTCTCTATCCTGAACTTCCCTTCCCTGAACTTCCTTGAACTTCCCTTCCCATTTCTGCACTGCAACCTGCAACTGGAACTTCTGTTTGGGGAGCACTGTGAGATTCATCCCAGATAACAAAGTGGTGCAAAATTTGGCATCTGCTCCTGGGTATAGGATGTGCAGAGAAGTGCTTCCACTTATTCAATTGTCACCCTTACTCACCCCTCTCCCTTGAGGGATGGATGATCCTTTGGGAACCCCTATTCTGTGCTGCTGACTTATGAGGAAACACAAAATCATGTAACTGTAGGTTAAGTCTGGATTAGTTGAACTTCATGTCTCTAATTTTTTTTTTTTTTTCCTTACCCATTTGCCCTACTCAACAAAGAAAAATTTCCTCTGTAGCCAGGGAGACTTTCCTGACAGGAATAATCCCATTTTAAGGTGGCACTGGTGGGGAATCACCCTGTAAAGTGGACTTGCATCTCCTCACTGACTACAGTCAGCAGAAGGAAGGTAAGAAAAAGCTTAGCTTGAACAGCTGCCTTTGAAATGTTTTGGGGTTTTTTTTAAATGTTTGTATTCCCTAGAGGTGCTGTGTGTTCCTTTGGGGTAGAAATGAACCAATCCTGTTCTCTGGCTGGAGGGATCACCAGTGCCTCCACAATCTCCTTCAGACCCTTCCCAATCCTGAGAAAAGGATCCAGCTGAGGGCTGGGACATGTCCTGAGGAGTCTGAACCACAGGCACACCAGGGTGGCTGCTTTGAAAATCCCTCATGGTCAATGCCCATATCTCTGCTTCAAACTTCTACTTATAGAAGGGGAATAAAATTCATGTTTAGACTGTGAGCTCCCTGTGACTGTGACCACTTTGTACTTTTCTTCTAGATTTCTTTTAAATAAATTAAACTCTTTAAAATACAGAGTCCTTTCTGCTGAAGCACAATGTTTATGTACATTTTATATGAATTTCTATGTGAATTTCAGATTGTGGACTTTATATTGTGGATTTTATACAGATTTCATGCCAAGCCCATGACACACAAGTTTGAATTCCACATCCTTGATGCTGACGGATGTGCCTCAGACATTTAAGGATGGATTGATTTGGCAGCCACTGAAAGAGAACAGCTCTTTCAGAGAAAGGCCACATTTATTAACAAGGAAACTACAATTATTTATCATTGCAGGGTGTTCTGATGCCTTTTTTAAATCATACCCAGCATTAAAACCATTCTACTCATCCTGTCTCCATAGAGGTCCTCACAAACCTTGTTCCCATTTTTCATTTCACACTCTCCCTAACCTGCTACTCCTGGCAGCTGAAAGACTTCCACTTGCCTGAAATTTCTGGACAAGAACCAAGAGGAAAAAAAAAAAATCCCCAAAGCAAGCCATGCTGGCAGGAGAGCAGTGATAAACAGCTCTTCTGAAACTGCTGATGGTCCTGTTGCCTGGAATCAGAAGAAAAACCCTCAAAACATGTTTATGATAACATAAAGATCAGTCTTCTAATGAAAGTCTTCAGGTGCATAAAATATCCCTATGAGCAGGCATGGCATGGGATTTTCACAGTTTTTATGAGTTTAATTAATTAGGATATTTAGAAATGGTATCCCATAGGAGACTGGTAGTCCTGATAACCCCCCCTGCCCCACTGGAGTCTCTCCAAGGGGTTCTTAACCCTTTATCTGGTTATGTCTCCCAAGGGATAGTGCAAAACAGGCAGTCCTTGTTAGAAATCCTTTTCTTCTAGAAAATCTGAAATTCTTGCCTCTAGAAATTTTAAAATCAGACTTTCTCTCATTGCCTTTTCCAACCAGGGGAAGAAAATATGCATATCCAGCTGACAATTTATCTTAGAACAGGTTGCCCCGAGAAGTGGTGGATGTCCTGACCCTGGAAGAGTTCAGGGAAGGGTTGGATGGGGCTTGGAGCAACCTGGGAGAGGGGGAGGTGTCCCTGAGACAAAACAGAATTTCAGGAAGGTGATACAATGTGTGAGAAAAGATAACTACTTTGCAAAAATGTACAGCTATGTACAGCTGTGGCTGCCCCTGGATCCCTGGAAGTGTCCAAGGCCAGACTGGAGCAACCTGGGATAGTGGAAGGTGTCCCTGCCCATGGCAGGGGGTGAAATGAGATGAGCTTTAAGTTCCCTTCCAACCCAAACCATTCTGAGGTTCTAGGTTTCTTTAGTTTCATTTGAAAGTCCAGACTATAGCAGAGTAGAAATGGAACATCAGCTAGAATTTCAGACTAAGTTGTAAGAGAGAGAAAGATTTTTGTTTTTGCCTTCCCAGTTCTGCTCCTGATAAATTTTGGAATTATGAGAACAAAGAAAGTGCTAGACACTCTACAACTAGGTATTAAAAATCTACAAAGCCACAAATACATAAAAAAGCTACAAATATTTAGGCATCAGTCCCTTATCAGTTCCTTTTCCCCTCGGTCTAGGGCTGTTTTGAGAGTCTCAGTTTACTAGTGGGTAGATATAAAATCAGATTTTAGGCAGGCCCATAGGGGAAGTTCACAGAGTTGAAGGAATAGACTTAATTTTAAACCAGCTGAGGACAGGGCCTGTCATCTTTCACCAACACAGAGTCACTGTGTCAAAACTGTGCAAAAACTCTCTTTGGTAGATTTGTGTCCTGTTTTCTTACGTTTGTTGTAGATTTATGTCCTGTTTATGTCCTTTATGGTGCCTAAATCTCAATTTCCTCTCTATTTACACTCTCTATATTAAAATCCTCTTTACAGTCTCCACAACATCCTCCCATGTCCTCATCTTGCCCTGGTGTAAAATACTTCCTCTCATCCCAACAACTTTTTTGGCAAGAGAAGGTGCAAGGCAGAGAGATTTTTTTGGATGGCAAATCCTTATGTAGTAACTCACTATTTACTCATTCCCTCCCCTAAACAAAGTCTCCTTCTCTATCAAAACTATTATTTTGATTTTTTTTTAATATATGTCCAGCATCCCTTTTTCAAAAATGAGGGACTGAACAAAAGAGTAACAGTGTGATGGGCAATGGAATTTATGGATTCATACATAGACATGAGGTAATAGGCAAGAATTTGCATAAAATTTGTTCCCTTGGCAAATCAAGAAAAAATGTAATTACATAAATGTTAGACTTCTGTATTTTTCATGTAGGGAAATAAAGGCCTGAGATGAAAATCCACCCTTCTGGCTTCCAGCATTTGGTTTGATTTCCAGTTCCTCTTCTCATTTATTGGTTTAAAATATCACCTTCAAGGTCGTATTGCCTTCAGGAGAGTAATATCAAAGGAAATGTAATGTAACAAACCAGCATATTAAACTGAATTATGTGGTGCACAATAACTTCTAAAGGGCACACTACATATAAAGCCTTTCAGAGAGAGGGGAATATGAGATAGGAGCTCTCTGTTCCTTCATAAATCTGGGTAAGTACCAAAATAAACAAGGGCTTGAGTGTGGCCTGGGTATGGGGATATGATTTCCAAAAGTAATTGACATTTCAAAGAGCAGGTGTCTTTGAGGAGTTCCTGTCACAGAAATGTTTCTGGAGGTGTTTGGAATTGGGCACCAACCCTGGAACTCAGTCAGACCCAGCACCATGCACAGCCCAGAGAGCAAATTGTGCACCAAAAGCAAGGTTGGCAGCAGGGAGGGGATTCTGCAGCTCTGCTCTGCTCTGCTGAGAGCCCACCTCCAGCACAGGAAACACATGGAGCTGTTGGAATGAACCCAGAGGAGGCCACAGAGCTGCTCCAGGGCTGCAGCCCCTCTGCTCTGGAGCCAGGCTGGGAGAGCTGGGAATGTTCACCTGGAGAGGAGAAAGCTCCAGGGAGAGCTCAGAGCCCCTTCCAATGTCTAAAGGGGCTCCAGGAGAACTGGAGAGGAACCTGGGGATGAGGGATGGAGGAACAGGACACAGGGAATGGCTTCCCACTGCCAGAGGGAAGGGCTAGACGTGGTGTTAGAAATTCTTTACTGTGGGACACTGGGAGAGGTTCCCAGAGCAGCTGTGGCTGTCCCTGGATCCCTGGAAGTGTCCAAGGCCAGACTGGAGCACCCTGGGATGGTAGAAGGTGTCCCTGCCCATGGCAGGGGGTGGAATGAGGTGAGCTTTAAGTTCCCTTCCAACCCAAACTATTTTGGGGTTCTAGGTTTCCTTAGTTTCATTTGAAAGTCCAGACCATAGCAGAGTAGAAATGGAACATCTACTGGAATTTCAGACTAAGTTGTAAGAAAGATTATTTTTTTCCTTCCCAGTTCTGCTCCTGATAAATTTTGGAATTATGAGAACAAAGTCTATTCTTTCATCTGCTCATCTGGCCCACTTATCACACCAGGGAGTATTTTTTTCTATCCAAATAATGCTGTTGCTGCCCAGAGATGCACTTTGTGCTGTCTAACCTGCTATTCATTCACCTCGTCGCTATAAAAACTACGTGTGGAACTCTAAGGGAAGTTCTGTGTTTCTTTTACAGTGCACAAAATAAAAACAAATAAACAAACAAAACTGACAACTGTGGAGGGCACTGCTAGAAAGTCTCTAACTATCACAGACCCACAGAATGAAGGAGTGCTTTGAGGTGGGAGGGACCTTCAAGGTCATTTTATTCCACCCCTGCCATGGGCAGGGACACATCCTGCTATCCCAGGTTCCTCCAAGCCCCAATGTCCAACCTGGCCTTGGGCACTTCCAGGGATGGAACATCCATCACTTCTCGGGGCAACCTGTTCTAAGATAAATTATCACTCAGAGATGTATATTTTCTTCCCCTAATTACAATAGACAATGAGAGAAAGCCTAATTTTAATTTTAAACCAGCTGAAATAAGAGGAATTCCACAGGGATAGTCCAAGTTTCTCTGCCAGAGTGGTATGTGAAGAACAATAAACTGGGTCCCAACTCTCCAGCACTTGACCCACCTCAATATTTCCCATCAGCTGGCCTTAGACAGCTGCTACCTCAGTACAAAGTTACTCAAAGCTCTATTATGTTTGTTTAGGATTCATTCTTTACTTAATGATACTTATCAACCATCTGAGCAAAACTTTATCAATAAAATGCAACATTATCAGTGCAACATTATCAGTAAAATTACTTGTTTTATGGGATGACATTCCCAGAGCTCCAAGTGCAGCAGTGTTTGCAGAAAACTTTTAAAAATATCACCTTTATTAATCAAAGACAATGTTAAAAAAATTATTTGAGATATTTCACTTCTAATGTACTGAGCTAGTAATACATTATTTTAAAAACTAAATGGGAAAGCACTCAAAATACTGAGTTTTTTTGATTGGAATACCAGATTTGATAGCATTTTATTTTCATAAATTAAATATTATAAAACTATGACTGAGATAAATTCAACATATATTTTAATTATAAATGTACATTTATTGTACATAATCCTAATTATATGATGTAAATATTTTATATTATTATGCATCAAATCATTTATATATTATAAATATTATGAAATATTTAACAAAGTGTATCATACTTGATATATGGAATATAAATATAAATATAAAGTGGTTTATAACTTTTTTATTCCCTGAAGATTTTATACATGGCAAAGATCAGTTTTTAAATTACAGGAGCTGTTATTTACAATCAGAGAAGTGTAAATTCTTTTTCTGCTTTTAAGGCTGTTTAGTTCTTTGCAGTCACAGGATATTTATTTCTAAGGTCACACTTATTGCTGCTCTTGCACTGATACCTGCCAAGAAAACCTCATCCAAGAACATCTCCAGAATCCTTTAAGTGCTGCCAGCCAATTGGCCTTAGGTGAGCTTTGAAGAGTTTTAAAGGGAAACTTCAATTTGGCAAAAATCTCTGGAACATTTCTTTGTCTAATTAGGGAGGAGAGTAAAAAGCCAATAAGCTGGGAAATCGAGCAGAGTTGTTGTTTTTGTTAAACCTGCTTTAAATACAATAAAAAAGGATTGGCTGCTCCTCCCTGAGAAAGTCATCGCTTTGCTGTTGGGAGGCATGGAGACTCTGAAATTACTGAAAAATTGGGAGGGTTTTGTTTGTTTTTTGGGGTTTTTTTGGTTTTTTTCCCATCACTGCTGGAGGACAGGATGACACTTCCGAACTGCCAGAAGCCGAGGCAGTGCCAGGCTGAGCAGCTGCAGATAATCCAGCCCTGCTCAGGACACGGGATGTGCTGGAGGCAGATTTGCCTGGCACCACCTGGGCCCCCTCACTTCCTTCATGATTGGGGGCAGCCTGAACATCATCATTCTCCCCCAGCACTGGTTCTGACTCACTTCCCTCCCTTCTGAGGGGAAGGAGACGGCATCCTGCACTTTATCAACTCTGTCTTTCATTAATTCTCCAGGCTGAGACAGATGGGGAGAGGGAGCTGCTCCAGCCGTGCCTAGCAGGCTTCTCAAACATCCCACTGCTCCAGATTCTAATCCTGGGCTCAGAGTAATTCCTGGGAAGGGCATCATAAAAAACCCTGCCTGAAGGTTGCAGAGCCAAGACAGAGTTTGAGAAGATGGGTTAATAACCATAAAAGAAGTGTTACTCTTACACATAGCCTCGTCTTCCCTTGGTCACATCCTGTGATCATAAAAAGGGATTGACCGAGGACAGCAGAATGGAGCACTGCCTGTCGTTGTCAATGATTTAATTAATATTATCTAAGCATGCAGCTGGTTGTGGGGTTGAAGTAGCTGGATGGAAATAAGCACTTATGTATAAAATATTGTATATATTTTATATTTTTTTCCCACAAGTATTAATGTGCCTCACAGTGAACCTTGGCTTTCTGCTAGGGTTAAAAAGGTAAAAAGTCTTCCCAAGCTGGAGAGCTGAACAGTCCACTGGCAGTTTTGCCACCCTTGGAGTGATATTTGGCCCATTATGAGATTTATGGGCCTGCAAAGAAGACATCTGGAAAGATCTCTGGTATAAACAGTTGCCATGGAGACAGAGAAAGTAGGAATTTTTTCAGACCGTCTTTTGGGTTATTTGGAGTCTGCATTCCTTTGAAAATGGAGACAGGATTTAATTGCATAGAAGGAGATGAGGAGAAAATTTAACAGCAGGTCTCTTGAGCCTTGAGGATTCACAATAATAAATTCACGGCTTCAAATCTTTTCTGTCTCAAAAGAAAAGAATGATAACATCTTTCTTTGATTTGTTCATTTTTAACTAATCTCACAACAGCACTGGAGTGGGACTAAAAGGGAACAGAAACCTTGAAACAGTCTCTGAGTGTGCATCTTAAAAAATCCCAGCACAAGAGAACAGGATTTTCAATGGGAATTATTCAGGCAAAGCCTGAGGTTAATCATTGCCCAGTCAATAACATTTGTCAGGAATTTTGACTTGTTTCTAAAAGGAGAAACAGACCAAAGAAAAAAGGCAAGCAATAAAAAACTGAAAAGAGCAACTGACCTCAATCTATATGATTGATAATTACAGAAATTAAATTAAATTGTGGCACACATATATTAAGATCCCTCAAAAGGAATTTACAAATTATTACTATTTTCGTTTCAGGGTAGCTCTGGGTGTTTAAAAGATTTTCTGCTCTTTATTACAGCTGGAAGACAAAACCAAGCAAACCCCAACAAATGGTGACACTGAAATCGAAATGGCTCTCCAGAGCCAGAATTGTAAAATCAAGCTGCCCCTTCATAATCTTGACTCCTGCTCCCAACCTTCTGGCTTTTCTGGTGTTTATAAATAGAATTATTTCAGTGGAAAATGTAGGAGAAGATAACTTATAGCCAATCTTGGGCCAAATTCACTCCTGATGTAACCAGAGTGACGCCAGTGGGGACACTCCTGAGAGACATTTGTTCCTTGTTTACTCCTTCAAACCTTCAGAGGATGAGAAATGACTGAATTAAACAACTTAATTTCTTCCAGCGTGCAAATTCCATAATCTGTCCTGGAAATTGTTCTAGTGGTGAGTCAAACCATTCCTTATTAGAGCTCGTGGGACCTTATGGTCCAGTGGAGGAAATAAGGGAAATAAAGACATTATCAACAGCCAGTCCTATCCATGCCCTGTGAAGGGGATGTGCACATGCTGCATTTCATGCTCCTGAACAGGAACACAGTGTCAGAGTTTAACAAAACCTGTCTCCTCTTCCATACTGAACTTGTCTGAGTGCCCACAACATATTCAGAGAGTGGAAAAAAATAACCCTGCAAATTCAGTATGATCAGCTTCACTAGGGCTACTGGAAATGGGATAAACAGCAGAGAAGATGTCAGACGTATTCCTGAGGTTTAGGCACAGGGAATATTAGATAAAAATTACAAAATTACAGTTGTGTTAATGCAAAACCTGAATAAATAGAGACAAGACAATTCCTCTTTGCTTGTCTTTGGACCAGAAGAATGTGATGGGTCTGACTTTCTTTGTCTAAAGGCTGGCAGGATACACGAGGAAATGGGAAGTGGCTGCCAAGAGGACTTGACAATTTATGGTCAATTTACAGCAGGAGTAACACCAAGGACATACAGAGATATGCACTGCTGGGTTGGTCACCACCTCCATAAAAGCCATTGACGGAATCATTGAAGAAAGAAGTATTTTGGAAAGAAAAAAAAAAAAAAAAAGACTGCACATCTTCAATTTCTTATGGCTTACTCCTGTAAATAAGGAGTTAATTTCAAAAGAGCTAATTAGTTTCTCTATGGCTAAAGCTGCTATGAGTCAGAGATGATTTAGAAAATTTAGAGATGGGTTAAAAAAGAAATATGAAAATTAGGTAAATATATTATTATTCCTTCTGTCCATCTTCTTATTAGAAAGAGTTAAAGATCAAGTAGGAAGGAAATTGCTCTGGAGTCTTTCTCACAAATATGTGTGGGCAGGTAATCACCCTCCCATATGAAGTAATAAATAACTATGAAAATTTGCATACATCTAATCAATATTTTTTTTATTAGAATATGAAATCATTATAGAAAAATGGAAAATAATCCTTAAGGGACCTGTGGAGTTCACAGAGATCCTTACTTGCACCCAGGCAAAATAAGCAATCACTAAAGTATCTAAAAGGAATTTGGGGAGTTCTTATTGTCTGTGACATTTTTATTAGCTGAACAACGCATGAAAAAAAAAAAAAAAAAAAGCATTACAGGGCACAATTCTGTGTGCTTGAGTTACAAAGATCCAAAAACGTCTTTTGTTTCAGTCACTTGAGAATTTTTGACTTGCAGGGATGGCAATAACTTCAGTGTCATATATAAAGACAATAATAAATTTCTTCCTGATAGTCTAAGAATGAACAGATGTTGTGCCATTCAGCAGATTTAAAATTAAATCCTGATGCAAACCTCAGTCAGATGGAAGTTTTTATAGCTGTAGGTGTGTATGCAGGTATAGAGTATAAGTTTATATTTATATTTATCTTCAGATAGATTACTCTGCCCACAGTCTATTTGAGATACAGGTAGAAGAAAAATTATGAAGCACATGAAATCACTCAGTTTATAACCCAAGTGAGAAATCTTATTCATGTGAGCAGGAGTGCTCAGCTGCTGTAACCACACCACGGAAAAATCTCTTTATCAGTTCTCAATCCAGGGCAATAATGGGAACCAAATCAGGGATTCTGGTCTGTCCTGCACGAAGACAATTATGAAATAGTCTTGCTGACTGGGAGCACTCTGTTTAATTCTGCTCAGGATTATTCACTTATGGTAACACTGGGTTCTGGTGGGGGCAGTTTGCAGGTTAGCAGAGAAGGGGTGGAATTCCATTCGTCATTATTTTTTATGGCCAAAAACCTGGAGCAGACTCAAGTCCTTTCCTGTCTTGGTAATAAGGATGAGGCACATTCTTAAAATACACCTGACAATCCTTCAGAGCATTTTATTAATTGTTTGTGTTCATTATTTCAATTTGGCTTCGCTCTTGGCATACGGCTAGGGCATACTCATTACACACTCCAATAATTGTTTTTCTCCTCTAAAACATTTCTTTGTGCATTGACTGCTGTGTCCAGTAATTCTTTCAGCCAGGTTCTGGCTGGTCACTCAGGGATGGATCCTTCCAGCCTTGTCATTTGTTGTTTCTTGTGTTGTTTCACTCTGCTCCCTTCGATGATTTGTTTTCCTGCAGCAGGACACAAACCAATCGATCCCAGCAGCTGTGGGAGCAGGAAATGTATGGCTTGATTACCAAAAGTGCAAGCTGCCATGGAAGTCTGAAATGGCTTTTAGGGAAATCAGAAAGGCAAGGAAAAGGATCAATAAGAAAAGCATCTGCAGGTGCTTGTCCTCAAGACTCAACTGTCTGCTCTTGAAGGGTGAAAATGATGCTGTTTAACCAATGTCCAACTATGTGAGTAAGGTTCCCATTTGGTTTACCCAAAAAAAAAAAAAAAAAAAAACAAACAAAAAACAAAAAACAAAACCAAAAAAAAACCCAAAAACCCCAAAACAACCCCCAAAAAACCAAACCAACAAAAAAAACCCCAACAAACAAACCAACAAACCAAAAAACAAGCCAAAAAAAAACCCCTTAAAAGCCAAACAAAACCCACCAAAACACTAAAAAACAAAACAACACTCCCCCCACAAAAAAAAAAAAAAAGCAAACAAACAAAAAATCCCCCAAAACACCCAAACAACCCAACAACCAAAACACCAGCCAGAAAAACAAAATAATGACTATGAACACTAAGAAAAAAGAGAAATTCCAGGTCTGGGAAGGGAAATAGGCAGCTCAGCTCTCTGAGATTATGGATACGCCTTCAGTGGGACCTAGCTTGTTTATTTTAGCTTTTAAAACTTTTCAGCACCTTAATTTAGTTTTTTAATATGCAAACTGGATATAAACCCCTGTATTTATCAGCTCTGCAAGGAGTCTTGGGAGATTCACCAGCTAATTTAGCCAATAATTTAGATGTCTAGCATCCAGTGATGCAATTTTTCCCCAAGTAGGTCTCTTTTTTTTCCCTAAATATGGAGCCCAGCACAGTTCTCTTCACTGAAACACATTCCAAAAGTGCCTGTTGGATTCAGTGGGACTTGAGATGGGCTGAATTCCACCTGTTCTTGGTGCTGACAGCAGAAGCCTTCCACTGCCAGCTGGGGATTGGCTGCTCTCATTTTGGTAAAAAAATGTGTTTACTTAAAGAATCATCAAAATTTTAAAGGTGCAACTCGTCAAAGATCTTAAAAAACAAGCTGATCATATCTATAAATATTTTATTAGCTGGGAAGTGAGGCTTTTGGGTATTTCCACATGGCTTAAAGCTCAAGAATATTCAAGTTAAAACTAAAAATGCCTCTAAACTCCATGTTTACAACATTGTGCAAGAGACAGGTAATTACTTTGATTTCATCTGTAAATAATTTAAAAGACATTATACATTCATTGAGCTGTCAAAATCGTGAGCCTTCATGGCATCTGGGAGCAAAATTCACAAAGGAAAAGAAGAGGAAAGAACATTTATTTTAACAGATCAATTTGAAATCTTGTTGGCAAGTTTTCTAAATTATGTTCCTTTCCAAATATTTTGCAGGAAAAATGGTTATACTGGGAAGAAAATGGACTCCAATGCTCAATGTTCCTGTTGACAGGAAATGAAGGAAAATCAGATGACACATGAATAGGGCAGAAGGTCTTCTATCTTACTTCTGAAGTATCTTTAATATATTTTCTTAAAATAGTTATAAAACATAGGCTGGTCAAATCAACTTTTTTCCTCTTTTTATTTTAATTTTTTCTCTTTTCATTGGACAGCCTACACATCCATTTTAAGCAAATATTCTGCTTTCATCCAGCTAAAGTAAGATTAATTTCACCTTTAAACCCAAGGACGTTGCTAAGAATTCCTGCACCATGGAATAACTTGTTTCTGTGGTGGAACTCATATTAGAAAATGAAATCTCAAGCTGGGAAGCAGAACAGCACAGGCCAAATTAATTTCTTTTCTTGCACAGAATACAAAATTCTCCTCTCTGGAAGGAAGTATTGCCATATATTAAGATTATGACCCCAAAAATATAATATAATATGTGTTCTTTTTTCCTTCATTTCTGTTACAAAGGACTAGGAAAATCCCATGACAGATTTTCCCCTTTGTTCTTTCCTGATCCTTCCTTTTCTTGTGAGGAATTTGGGGAAGGAATTGCACATTTTTCATTCCCTGCCTTTTTCCAGGAGCAAATTAGCACTGCCACTCTGAGCCATCAGTGCTGGATATCAGCTCAGGGGCAAAGCCAAGGATCTCCCTTCCCCACCCTCATCTGCCTTTGCACAGAAACTACAAAAAAAATGCAAAGAAGATTGGATGCCCAGCTCCTCCTCCCTTGTTCTTCCAGTGGTGGAAAAGGTCATAAACTTGGTGGGAAAAAAAAAGTATAAAAAAGTAAGGGCTCAGGGAGTTGATATTTATGGAATGGTTTGGGTTGGAAAGAACCTCAAGGATTACTTAATTCCAATCCCCCTGCCATGGGCATGGAATATATGAATGTGACTTTGTTCAGCTGCTTCTGAGGGTAAAGAGGGCTGAATTCTCTCCATTTTGCCATGTTGAGATAAGCATACACAGAGATTTTTCTACCACTTAGCAGACAAAGCAGTTAAAAACTTGTTACAGCACTGTAACTTGCTTGTCCATCTGAAGATGATTTAACTTACTGTACTTCAGTTTTATTTTGCTGAGGAAAAATCAATATGCGAAGCCTGTCAGGAGTCCAAATGATTACACTTATTCAGCTGCATGTATTATTGAGTAGGCAGTTCCCTGTAATGAAGCTCTTGACTTAAGTTTGTGAGATATATTAAGAAGTAGTGAAAGTAGCCCAGAAGAAGCAGCAACAAGAAATGAAATTGTACAGTTGGGCAGTCTTAAGTACTGGCCACCTCTGTGAGAATTTCATTGTGTAGTGATATCTCATAAGAAAAAAAAAAAAAAACAAACCATTTCATGGTAAGAACAGGCTCAGAAGACTCTCTTGAGTCTTTGGTCTAATAAAGTTTTATTCACAGCTAGAATTTTCCAAGTGATCCTAGAGTACAGGCAAATAGATAAAGGAGCAATTTTAAATAAAATGTCAGAATGTTCCTCCAGACACCCAAGTGCTGGTGAAGAGGTGATTCTTAAATGGGCACAGAAAAATCTTCCAGTCAAAGTTATCAAAAGAAAGCCATGGGAGTTATCCACAGAATGCCATGGGAATTTTATCCAACCTTTTTTTCCTCCCATCACTTTTATTGTTCTCCCAGCAGTGGTACAAGTACAGGCAACCATTCTTGGGAACAAAGGAAGCAGCACTTGGGATTTAATGGACCATTGACAACATCTACATTTGAAAGGCCCTCGAAGTTTTTGTGGGGACAGATAGGAACAGGCAACTCTGGAGAATGTTGTCCTCATTGGAAAGCAGAAGTTGAAATGCATCCTATGAGTTGTTCCCCCGAAAAGCAGCTTTTGTCCTTGGACTGGGAAGGCAGCTTTGGGGAAACAGCCAAGCTGGAAACACCTAAAGCACAAAAACCTCAAGTCCTCTGAGCAAAACTCACAGAATACCAGATTTTCCTGAGGTGGAAGGGACACACAAGGATGGTGGGGTCCATGTTGACACACCAGTGTCACACACGGAGTCTCTGCTGCAGTGACTGCTCCTTTTTGTGCTCCTGCCCAACAGGAAACCAAAAGGAGCAGGGATCCTGATTATCATCACCAGCAACAGGGAGGGAGCATCATCACAAACGGGGAGCTCTTGCAGAGCACAGTGGAATGGGCAGATGTCACAGATTCACCATCACACCAGGGGGATGAACATTCCCTAAACACCACCCAGAGTCCTGATTTCAGTCTGTTTTGGTAGATCCTGTTACATTCACTGGCCATATTTAATGAATCAATTAGCTGCAGAAGCCCAAAGCTGAAGAATTGAGGAAAGGATCAAAATCTGCATTTTCTCTGTATTAATGTGTATATCTGGATCTTTTACATCCTTCTAGGCTTTTATAAGCTCAGGCAGGGATCATAAATTTTGCTGTACTGTCGTCTCCTTGCCTGTGGGTAATTTGACTAAAACAACCAAATTTCCTGGATGTGGTGTGCAGTTGTTTTCGCTGTTACAAACAACAAGTGTTCAGAATTATTCACTTTAGGAATCTTTTTTTTCAAGTTATGTTATATTTTTTTTTTTGTGTGTCTACAATCAATGCATTTTTTCATAGCTTGGTTAACAGCCTCCAGCAAACAAAACTTTTGGGTTTTTTTAGGGTTTTCTTAGGAAACATGACTGCTTCTCTGGAAATGCCCATCTGTTTTCACTGAGTCAGAGAATCATGGATTGGAAGGGACCTTGAAAGATCACCTAGTCCAAATCTGCTGCAATGATGAGAGACATCTTTAACTGCATCTTTAGTGTCTCACCTTCCACTCCAGTCCATGAAGTCAATGACTGAAGCTTTGTAAGTAATTCCAGGGATAAAATGAAGGTGTCTGTGGACAATGATCTGCACTTTAAAATCTGTTTTCCATCACTGGTTATTCAGTCACTGGGTGACTGACTTAGACTGGACATGGGGTTTTTAGGAAGCTCTGTCAGGTATTTCAACTCTGAAGATTTAATTTATTTTAAAAACATAGGGTTTTACTGCAAGCTTAGATTTTTCGGGGGACTGAGTTTCCAGTCTTGATGGACACAAATCTTCTCAAGGCCCCATGTCAGAATGTCTGGATACCCTAAGGAATACAGAGACTCCTGTGCTCATGTACACCTGCATCTGGTCCTAAAAATCTCCAAAGTAATTCCTTATTTCTCTTATTTCAGGAGGTTACTGGACACTAGAAATCAATTTACAAGCAAAGTCTAGGGTTCATGCAGGGTTCTTCTGAAATATATTCATGGCCAGAGAGGAGAAACCCAGGGTCCATCAGAGCTGTCTGACTCCATGTCTGATCCCTGGAAATCAAGATCTTGGAAACCAATCAACTGTGCCATTGCCTCCAGCAAGGACAGGAGCTCTCTCTCTCCCTGCTGGGTTTTCTCAGGGACACAAACAGCCTGAAGCAGCAATGGAGCCTTGCTCGGTCAGAAAATCCATCAGCCAGCCACAGAACAAGAATAAGAACAAAAGAGATTCTCACTGAATCCCCTTTGAAAAGAAGATCCAGTTGTCTGACACCAGACTCACTCAGTTTTACAGAAGCACAACGTGTTTGCAGGACCCTTATGGGAACACAATCTCCATGCAAGCAAACTTTTATTTTTCCTTGGTGCATTTTTTGCAGCACTAAGGAAGAGTGAAGCAGCTGCCTGCTGGGATAGAGCAGTGGGTTAAAAGGATTTGACCATCACAAATAACTCATCAATTATCACTCAGTTACAATTCAGATGATTCCTTAACAGTTTTTTGGGATTTCTTTTTTTAGCCATGGTACTACAGACATTAAAAACTCAATGAGTGTATGTTGTCACAGCTTCCAGCTGCTCATGACTCTGCAGATACTGACAGATGAAACCATCAGTCTTTAATTGGGTAACTTTTACTGCTGCTCATAATTCATATTTTAACTACAGTGGCCTGGTAGAACATAATTGCAATTATATCTGCTACTCACAGTTGCTTAGGACAGCGTGAATTAGAAGAGTAACCTTGTTCCACATGTACAATCAGTTGCAAAGGCATCTAAAGTAAAGTAATTATGGAATGGTTTGGGTTGGAAGGGACCTTAAAGATCCTCTCATTTCCACCCCACCATGGGCAGGGACACATTGCACTAGACCAGGCTGCATCTACTATGCTGTGTATTTGAAAATGTTCATTAAAAAAATCCCAAGCCAACCAACCAACCAAGAAAAAGTAAACAAAACACAAATTTAAAAAACACAAAACAAAACAAAACAAAACAAAACAAAACAAAACAAACAAACAAACAAAAACCCCCACAAAAATAAACCCATTGAAAGTAAATAATAGATGGGCAAAACCTCACACTTTAATAACCTCTTTATAAACTGGAATGAAACTGCTCCCTTTGCTCTAGATCATTATGTACACCATGAACTAAAGGGTCAGAGTGGTCTTCTTGGTGATATTTAAGTCTGGACCAAAGAAAAGAGAGGATTTAATCAACTGGATGTCACCATAGAAACAAGGAACTCACAGGTAGAACCATGTAAATAATGCATATTTTATTTTTAAACGTGCCACTCACAAAAATCCCATCCTGTTCAATTATGTGGAATTTTTTTCTTTGTCTTGTCTGACATGAAAACAGAGAAGCAGGCAGAGAGGAAATTTCATTTTTAGCTTTTTATCTTGAATTTTATCATTTCTTTACTTTTTATCCCTAATTCAATTTAAGTACCAATACCTCTGAAGCGATGTTCTGTTGAATGGAACAACATGAAATGGCCATATATTTTCATTTTCCAAATTTGTTAATGGTTGCTATTTTTCAGCCTTAATTATTTTAAAATGTAACCTGAACCTGCATTTTTCAATGACTAAACTGCTCGCAGAGAAATACTTTTATTCAATCTGGTTCCCAGAAACTCATCTTATCCGACTCATTATCTTACCCAGCTGCCTGGACAAATTCTAATTCACTCTTCATTTTCTTTTAACTTCTGTTCCTTGCCTATTACAGAAGGACTTCCTGGCAGCTCTGGAGATGACAAAAGTAATGGCTTTAAAAGAACCAGGTGGGAATTATCACAATGAATACACTATGGGATAGGAACAGGAGCTCATACACATGTTTCACAGCTAATGGTGTTTTCAGAGATGTAGGTATTAAATTCCAGTACTTTTCTTTCCCTTTTTTTTCTCAATGGAAGTCCAGCAAATGCTGAGAAGATGACTAAACTCAGATTTAGCAGCAGGGCTTGCAAAGGTGGCAGTCCTTGTTTAAACCTCCAAAGTGTGTTCCTGCTGCCCGAGGAGATAACAGAAATTTCTGCCCCATTACAGCAATTTTTGCATCTTTTTCTCTGAGTCATTTTCTCTGATCATCCCTGGGCTGGTGATCACCTTGCCTAAGATTTAACCAGGTTAGAGAGTCCATAGGGCTTAACTCATCCTCTGGCCTCCCTCTTGAGTCAGGAGAGAGAGAAAAGGCCATTACAGGGAACTTATCCCCAAATGTCAGGAACCCAGAGCTGGAAGGGAATAGCTCTAAGGAAGGAAGGAAGGACCCACGGCTCTACAGGGTCCAGACTTGGTTTAGGTCAGAGAATTGAGGTGTTATTCACAAAAACCCAGAGAGACAAATTCCGTCCCTGGAGACGAAGCGGTGAAAAAGATCTTGTAAGGATTGAGGTTAAGATTCTTGTGTAACCACATCTATCCTGTGTGCTGTGCAAAATCCATGTCAGAGCTGTGCCCAGGTGATGCAGGACAAACCTGTGGCCCTGCACACTCCACCCCTTTGCCACAGCTTAGCACTATCCCCTGGATAGCACACAGCTCTGAAGACAAGGGGACACTGTATTAAGGACTGATTTTCTTGAAAATGAAACACACTCAATTCCAGCCACACTGTGAACCCTGATGGAGAATGGCCCAGAGATTCCCAGTCTAGTGGCAATCCAACCAGGCCTGTGTCTTGGATTGCTGTGCAGGCTGTCCCCAGCAGTGTGTGTTCTGTCCCAGCTGCTGGAATTGGGGTGGGGTGGGGTAACCCTCTGTGCATGGCCCAGCTGTTCAAAACCAGCTGGGGCAGTTTGCTTTATCTCTGCCAGGACCCAGCCTCCCTCCAGACATAGATCTCCTGCTGATGGGCCAGGGAATGTCACTGAGAAAATTCCATCAGCCATTGGGAGATGCTTCAGCCAGGGCAGGAGCCAAACATTCCTACCTGGATCCAATCTGGGGCTGGGAACACCAAACATTCCTACCTGGATCCAATCTGGGACTGGGAA
>CM031858.1:2642507-2653125 GCA_018697195.1 Certhia americana
ATCCAGTCTGGGATTGGGAACACCAAACATTCCTACCTGGATCCAATTTGGGGTTGGGAACACAAACATTCCTACCTGGATCCAATCTGAGCTTCGGGAACAGCAAACATTCCTACCTGGATCCAATCTGAGCTCTGGGACACCAGGACAGCCCTTCCCACTGCATTCCCAGAGGAACAGCAGCCCCAGCTCTCCCCACTGCACCTTCAGAGGAAACCTCCCCCTTTCTCCAGGATCCCTGCTCCAGCAGAGCCACATCTGCCACTGCAGGAGGGCTGCAGCCACCATGGGATGGCACTGCCACCAACCCCTGACACACAGGGGACAGCTGGGAGCCTGACTCTGGCAGGGGGGTTGGTTTTGGTTTGTTTTTTCCATGTATTACAGCATTTTAATTTTAGTTCTCCTAATAAAGAACTATTATTCCTATTGCTAAATCTTTGCCTGAGAGCCCCTGAATTTAAAAGTTATAATAATTGGGAGTGAGGGGGTTTGCATTCTCCATTCCAAGGGAGGCTCCTGCCTTCCTTAGCACACACCTGTTGTTCAAACCAGGACAGCATGGAAGAAAAAGCTGTAGGATCACTCAAACACCATTTCTGCTCCCAGCTCCATGAGATATACAATGCCAAAGGGATGTCCCTGCTCATCTGCCACTGATGTTATGTCTAGGGTGCAATATGGATGGTTTTTGAATCCCTCTTTTCAGGAATTCTTTGCTATAAAAATTATTTTTTTACTCTTTGCCTCCCCAGGCAGAGCATCTGGGTAAATGTAGCTGGTCAGTGTAATAAAGAGGGGTGAGAAAAATACGTCTTAGAGGTTTTTCCAAGAAATGTGGTGGTTCATCCATTTGAGGTTTGTCCTGTCTGCAGCCATGTCTAGCAAAAACCTCTTTCCTTAAATTATCCGAAGGCAATTTGACTGTGACACTGTGACCCTTTCCCCTGACAAAACTGATCCTGAACTTTTCCAATGGCAATGCACTTCCAGGCTTTCAGCCTCACTGATGTGACTGAATTCACAGCAGGTCAGCATCAACCTTTATAACTTCATCTGCTCCATTTGAGGAAACGATTCTTTATGGAACAGAAGCTTGGTTTATGCTTGGAAATGAAGATTTTGTTCAATACTACGAAGACAATTCATTCAACCCAACCAGACCTCCACAGTGATTGTGTTAATAGGCAATGCAGGAAAATGGACATTTATCATACAACTTTCTCAGCAGAAGGGGGATGCAAAAGCAGGGCAAGTGTAAGTTTTGTAAGTATTTGTGTCAGTGAGTTCCAAGTTCTGATTTTGACCTCTTGACTATAAATGCAGTTTCAATATCTAGCACTGATAAAAAGAAGGATCTCTCTACGCTATAAATCCATTTTGAGGTGGCATGAATTCACCCACTCTATCAGGGGAACAAACTTAGAGAATCCTAGAATGATTTGGGTTGGAAGGGACTTTAACATTCATCCAGTTCCCACCCCCTGCCATTGGGACACCTTACACTGTCCCAGGCTGCTCAAATCCCCATCCAAACTGGCCTTGACATTTCCAGGGATCCAGGGCCAGCCACAGCTTCTCAGGACACCCTGAACCAGGGCCTCACCACCCTTACAGGGAAGAATTTCTTCCCAATATTTAATCTAAATCTGCCCTGTTTCACTCAAAACCATTCCCCCTTTCCCCCCAAAAAAACCCAACAAAACATCCAAAGAGCATGATGGTAAAGTCAGAGAAATTCAGCAAAGAGCTGAAGAATGAATCAATGCTTGGAACACAGAGATAAGTGAAGAACTTTTCCTGCATTTGCCTGAGAAAAAGCAAAGTTTGATCACAGCTTGGGTCCCAAAGGGTGCACAGGAGACTTGTTCAAAGACTCTACAGAATGGATACCAGAAATAAGCACAGACCCCGTGTTTGCCATCACATGCCCCTGGCTTCTCCCTTGAAATTCTTCCTTTTTCCTTCCAGCTCCAATATGAATGTAGTAGAAGACACTTTATGCAATGTCACATGGATAAATCCATCAGTGCCAAAAAAAAAGCATCTTTGACCAAGGAGAGATGTATCCATGGAGATCAAAGCTATCTAGGTCTGTATTCTACTTTTAAAGGAGCCACAGGGAAAACTTTCAGGTGTAGAGACATTTTCTTATCTATGCCCTTCCAACTCTAGGAATTCATTAGTTTGGATTCAATCCTAGTCCTGTTGTTCTTGGGCACAGCTGCTTCAATAAGGGAGACACAGTGAAGTAATGTCTTCCCAGTGGTGCCAGGGGAAATAACAGCAGATAATTCAAAGGCTCAGAGAGAACAAGAGGCTGATGAGACAGTCAATAAAAAATGTGAAACTGAAAAAAACCTGCTCCATCATCTTCGTGTGATGGAAACATAACTCAAAATCTCTCCTTGCATTACCACACTGCCTCTAATTAACCTCTCCTACCCCTGTGGTGCCTTTACCCTTCTTTCCTGTTGATTTACAGGGTAACTTTTAACAAGGATTCGATGTGATTCCTTGCAGGAATCATCACATCCCTTCAAATCCTTATTTCCTTTCAATTCCTTGACATGCCTGGGAATGTTGCTTTCTCTCAACAATTTTCAGAGGAAGGACAGGAGGAGTGGGATTGGAAGACAAGGGCTGCAAGTTAAAGATTGATTTGACAGTGAGTCATGGATCATGTAATCACCAACAAGACCTCATCACTTCTGTTCAAATTCTGGTGCTGAGTTCATTCTTGTCACACCTTGGCTGTTCCAGGTTAGTGCATTTTAAGCACTTTGGACACTAAATTGTGGACAGAAATCTGAAAATCACTCAAGGAACTCTCCCACCATTTGGGAGAGAGCCACATTCAAGGGAAAAGTCTGGAATATCTGGTTCCAACAGTGGAAAGCAAGACAGGGAACAGGCTGGGGAAAGAATTTCATGCCAATCAACAGTTCTCCATTTCATCAGCAGGGTTCTTTCCATCACAGTTGAGATTTTTGGGGTAGTCCAGATCTCTAGCATGTCCTAGTCAATATAACAAAGACAGAAGCTAAAGGTGGGATTTGTCTGATCAAATGTAGACACCTAAATGTGATTATTTAGAGCTGACATGTGTCATGTGTCCAGAGAGAAAAAAAAGGATATCATCTAAACTCTGAGCTACAAACTGAGGAGAGTGACTGGCTCATTTGTAGTGCAGATGCATTTGCAGGTATCAACATTAATTAGATAAATGCCCTGCTAAATGCACATAACCCAGGATACTGTCATTAATATCTGAGTAACTCCTGTGTCACTCCTTCCTAGCCCCAGGGCTGGGAACAGGTCAGGGGAGTCTGGATGGGAAAAATTAAAATAAAAAAGGGTGCATATGGATCAGCAGAGAGATTTATCAATTCTGATCCAGCAGAAAATACCTGCTGGGCTGGAGAGAGCTAGCAGAGGGTCCAACACAAACTGGGGCAGCTCCACAGTAGGACAGGGATAAAAACTCAAACAAAGGAAATTGGAAACACTGATGTAAGAAATAGCCTGGCATTGCTGCCTGGGGAAGTTGAGTATGAAGTAATCATTGCTCTCCTTCCTCTCTTGTCTTCCTTTGGCTTTCATTACTCCCCTTTATCAGTTTAATTCCTTCTCCAGAGCAAGTAGTCAGATTCTGGGTCCTGCTGAGATTTCATTTCCTTCAAATTCTCTTTTCCATTCAAGCTGTAAGTGATGACTGATCGGGAAGGGACACATAGGCTCAGCGCATCTCCCTTTTTCTTCTTATATAGAGTTTCCTAAAGAATTTAAAGCATTTAAAAGGAAGAATCCATCATAAAACTAGTGGAAGAAAAAACAAACCCAACAGAAAATCTCAAGGCAAATGAAGCAATAAAGGCATGGCCCAGCAGCAGAAGGAGAGGAAGCAGTGCTGTGAAGAAGAAAGAAGTCATAAGCAGAACATCTGGGCATGAGAGGCAGAGTGGGAGAGAAAGGAGGAGACATCAGAAACCCCATTTTGTGGAAGTTTGTGTTCACTGAGCACAGCAAGGGGCAGAGCAAAGGCAGCAGAGCTGAATTCTTGCAAAATGTAGGAACCCATAAGTTGTTCTTCCTGCCTTGCCCAAGGATAGCACTTCCCATGCAGAGAATTCCTCTCGGGTTTTGATGATTTGATGGCTCCTGAGATTTTAGAAAGTCTTTTTCTCCCAGCCCTGCGAGCGAAGAAGTCGAGATTCAACAATTCAACTTTCCAAGGTTGTTTATTTTTCCTGATCTATTCCATTCTTTCTCTGACCTGCTGAGCTCTGTTCTGCAGGTCAGGTTGAGGCACAATCCTCACCTTCAGGGTGGTGTTGAATTTTTATACTAAGAACTACATGTACATTATTTATGATAATTTTCCAATCCCTATCACCTGTGTTAGACAGTCTGTCTCTGCTCTAAACCAAAGAAGAAGAAGAAGAAGAAGAAGGAGGAGAAGGAGGAGGAGGAGGAGGAGGAGGAGGAGAGGACACACCCAGACTCCTCCATCTTGCTTCTTGAACCCCCATTCTAAAACCCCAAAATTCTATTTTTTCACCCTGTGACAAATTAACTATTACTCTATTCAAACTCTTGTGGCCTGTAAATCCTCACACAATGTTGGGAATTTTTTCCATGGACTAAAATGGAAGGCACAGGTGTTTTTGACTCTGTGCCAAGGTCTCTGAGCCTCTTGCCAGGGTCTCAAATCATCCAGGGCAGCCAAAGAAATGTCCTGGGTTCTGACACATTCCCAGTGCAGAAACAGAGAACATCCCTTACCATTCTCACATTCTGCACCATGTGGGCACCGTGGAGAAGGATTCAGGAACTCTAATATTTTATAATATTGTTCTGGATACTGCAGAAATACAGAACACAGAGACTGCTCGTGGCCCTAACCCAAGTTCTGTACGTGACCGTGCCATAAAAGGTGGATTTTTCTTTTAAGTCACAGTAACTTGACCATGTTAACAAGGCCCTACAGACTTCCTAAAAGCTCACAATCCCATTTCAAACCTTGCAGCCCCACTGAGGAGAAATACATTCTCAAAAAAATATATATATTGAATTTTGCTATGGGAATTTTCATTCAGGAATTGTCAAAGAAATAATTGTGTGCTTCTCTGAATAAACAGAATTTTATTCATCAGTCGGGGGGATTTTTTCCTTCTTTCAGCTGTTTCTGACAAGCAAGGGAGCTATTCCCTATCTTTCTCTTTCTTTGAAAGAAACAAGCTGATAATATTTCTCCACTAACTGCCATCATTAGTAAGTCTTAGTGCTGAATATAAAAAAAAAAAAAAAAAAAAATCATATGGGACAATTTTCACTTTTCCCAAATAAAAAGTAGTTTGTGTGCAGCAGGAGAAATTCTAGAGGAATCAACACCCTGCACTTGTGACTTCTTAATTTCTGGAGAGTTACTGCATCTTCAGGGAGCTTTGTGGTGAAACATCTCCCAGAAATTCAGCCAGTAAGGAGGTGGTAGAATTTTGTTGATTTCCCATCCTTTAAAGAAAGAGAGAAAGCTTTGTTGGGAATGAGGGTGGCAGGATCTGAAATAAGTATCATGAAATAATGAAAAGTGAGTCTTGTGGTCAGGACTTAGAGTGAAATGCTGTAGTCCCAGAGGTGAAATGAATTAAATTTAAAACATGTCTATATAAAATTTAAAAGAATAAAAAACTAAAATGCAGAGAAAAAGGCCAGCAAGCAAGATCCATGGAGTGAAAGGGCTTTCAAACAAGAATCCTTCACTGGAAGATTAATCTCTTGGAGGAAATATGTTTGGTTTGGTTTTTTTTTTTTTTACTCTAAGCCACATCAGCTGTGGAACTCGTTGCCACAGGATGTGGGGAACAACTAAAAGATGCTCAATGAGCCTGGGAAAATCTTCCCAGTGATTCAGCCTGCAAGTACTGGGGGAGCAGAATAGGGAGCAGCTGGGTTCTGCTCTGAGTGAGAGCCTGAAAGGATCCAGTCCCTTCCTGCCTGAGTGGGTGATACAATTTCATCACACTGAGATTCAAAAGCCTTTCCAATGGCTCTGGGCTTCCTCTGTCTCTGTCCTTTCCATTTGGAACAGGCAGGGGGAGGAGTTCAGTGTGAATAGTCCCCAGCTGACAGGGTTATTCTGGATTTGGGTGATAAAGAAATAAAAGCTGGCTGGTGAAATGGTCTCTTCTTACCTAGGGAGTTCTATGAATTCCTGAATCCATACAATAGCCATTACATAAGCATAAGAAATAGGTCTCATGATCAGCTCCTGGCACCATTCTGGGGGTACGAGACAAGAAACAGGCTTCTTTCCCTTTTTTTCTTGCTCTTTCCACTTCTGGACCAGGGAAAAATTGAGAAGCTCTTCTGTAAAGCACAAGGAGGGTCTCAAAAACCCATCCCTGGGGGTGAAATGAACTGCCCGACGCACATTGAGCTTTCCTCACTTCCACCACACCCCACAGATCATCTGCTCATGGTGATGAACAGAATTCAGCAGAACAGAAATCAATTTATGTAAGAGATGAATAGCAGGACCCTGATGGAAACCCTGCTCTCTGATAGAAATATTCCTAGCAGCTAAAAAGCAGGAATGGGTTGCTTTGGAGGACACTGGTAACACAAAATAGCTGTGCTCTGCCCTCCCTTGCTTGTGCACTGAAATGCACTGCAAAGAAAAGGGGGGACAAGCCTCCCCTCTCTTATCACACACAAGGTGTTTTATCAGCTTTTCTCTGCGGTTTTATCAATTCCAGTCACAGCAGAAGCAGTTTGGACAGGACTCAGTAAATGGACCTTGATTTCCAATTAGTTTCTTTGTCATTCTTTGCCCTTCTCTCCTTGGTGCTGGCCACAGGCAGCTCCTGCTGCAGTCAGGAGGAAATAGGACAGGATATTAAACTATAAATTTCTTTGCTTGCTGCCTCAGTTTCTTATCTCAGCAATAGCACAAGTACCCTTCATCAAGATTACAGACACCACCACGTTAATCCCTGCAAAGGGCTTCAGATCATGGGAGACATACACAAATTATTACCAAGATGAGGAAGGAAAACCAGCTGCTCCAGAGCAGCACTTTGTGTCACATCCTGTCCCCAAAGCTGTCGTCATCCAGGCAAAAATCATCCAGGCATCCCTTCTTTTTAATTTGCTTTTCTTTAAATTATTATTATTTTATATTTTTTATATTATATTATTTTATATTCTATTATTTTGCAGACAAATTGCATAACTCCATTACTTAAAGTAAAGAAACAAATTCCTGACCTCTGATAATAACCAGGAATGGTTCCTCTGCACCTCCACTGACTGAATTTTCATCCTGATTTCCCCAAGCTCATTCAGGAGCAGTGATGCTCCTCTTACCATGAAGTGTTTGCTTTGACAGTGCTGAAAACCCCTCCAGGCATCCCAGGAAGTGGTGAAAACCACTTTAAATTGTCAGCTCAGTGTGCAGGATCTGAAGCTCACCTGGAGAAGAGTCATTGAGAGGGTTCAGGGCCGTCGCCCTCCGGATCTTCTCCAGACAAGTCTCTTGCTCCTTTTTAATGATGCAGTTGGAATGGGTTGCTGCAACCTGAAATATGGAAAAAAAAAAAAAAAAAAGTTACAAAAAAAAATAGTTAGTGAGGTCATCAAGAAGTTTTAAGATCCCATTACAAGAATAAAAAAAAAAAAAAAAAGGAAGAAAGGAAAATAACACTTGAAGTTGAGAAAAAATGGTAACAAACTTAATTTTCTTTCTTTTTTTTTTTTTTTTTTTTAATTTTATTCATCTTATTTCTTCCAGCAGGTCTAAGGTCTAATTAAGTAATTAAAATTCTCATAAAATAATTAGGGGTTTTATATTGTTCTCTCTGTCAAAATGTGATTTCTAACATGTTTGTTTTATTTTACTGAATTCCTTTTCCACAGAAAACTGAACAAGGGCATGTCTAAATACAGGAATTATTTAAAGAATTAGGACTGAATTTAGGCTTGGTTTGATCTTTCACCAGTTTCTTATGTGTCTTTTCACAATTCATTAAAATCTCTCAGGAATCTAAACCAAATTAAAAGCTGTTTCTCTTATTCTGTCACCCTGTTCATTTCTCAGTGTTACCTTTATTTCCAGAGAATTCAAGGCAAATTCTTTTGCCAAAAATAATACAATGTCAAATAAACCAGGCTGACTTGATCCAAATATTCTCTAACTTTAACACTCTACAAGCCCACTACAAGAAAAAAGTAAAGGGGGGGAAAAGAAGGGAATAAAAAATTTAGTTTGAGACAGGAACATTGGAGCCAACACAATCCAGGCAACCCCAAAGCAGCAACAAAATAAGGATGTGCCCCATTTCTGGAAATCAAAACAGGATTTCACTCCCATAGCAGAGAGTGGCCAGGGAATAACAATTCAAGGAGAATAAAACCTCAGATTTCATGAGATCACTTTACAGGGGCAAGGCTGAGGTTCAAATCCCACCCGGTGGAAATCACCATGAAAATCAGTGCTCTGGCTGAAGGTGGCTCACTGGAATAATTTTGTTATTTTATTTTCCATCCCATTTCCTTCACTCTTGACAATGGAAAACCACAGAGGAAGTGATGTGTGACCTGTTTCCCCTTATCAGCTAAGCAGGGATGAGCAAACAGGGAGAGAAATACCCAAATTTAACCTACTCTGGGTTATTCTGGAGTCCCATCAGCACAGTTCAACTTTACTTCCCTCACATCTCAGGGAATGATGGAATGAACAGTTTTGGATCAGGACCAAAGAATCCCCAGTCAGGTGTAATGCTTTCAGCAGTTAAAGTGGCTTGGAAAAAAGAGGGAGAGAAACTTCTACCCAGGCAGACAGCAACATGACAAAGAGGAATGGTTTTAAGTAAAAGAGGGGAGACTCAGATCAAGACTTAGGAAGAAATTGTTGCTTGTGAAGGTGGTGAGGCCCTGGCACAGATTGCCCAGAGAAGCTGTGGCTGCCCCTGGATTCCTGGAAGTGTCCAAGGCCAGGCTGGAGCAACCTGGATAGTGGGAAGGTGTTCCTGCCCATGGCAGGGAGGTGGAATGAGATTTATTTGTAAGGTGCTTTCTAAGCCACACCATTCAGTGAGTCTGTAATAATCCAGTTTGATGCCTGTGTTGTGCTTTTGTTCATGTTTTGTTTTGTTTTGTTTGCTCTGAACCATCTCCACACTTTTGTAAATGTTAAACGCCACCACTGCTATGTCAAGGACAGAGAGGGTTTCTTGATGAACTCTCCTGGAAAGCTTTCCTCACCATTTGTAAGAACTCATAATGCTGCACGGTTTCATCATCTGCAAGATCCCAGTTATAAATTTCTGCTATTTCCCCCCAGGGGACACACCAGGCACAACCATATTAAATTTATTTGTCTTCAAAACAAACACAGTTCTTTTTTAAGGGTTCCCAAGTGCCTGGAAATGATAAATTGTCACAAATCTCCAGGATCCCCCAAGAACATAAGGGCTTTTGCCACATCATCCCCTAAGCATCCCCAAAGACAGAGAAAATTGCACTGGCTGACATTCAAGTTTTTAGAATATATTATAAAAAGATAAAAGGGAAATAGCAAGGAAAACAGAGTTCAGCTCTTAGTGCAGGTTCACTCTCCATGTTTGCCCAGGTCTGAGAGGAGGGTCCAGGGGTTGTCTCAATACACAAATGTGGCAGTTTCTATACAGTTCACCAGCCACAGATTAGAAAAGCTGTCATTTAGTAATAATATTGTCATAATAATAATAATGATGATAGTGCTGCATTGTCTATGCAAGCAGGATGTGACTAAACAAAAGGCAATTTTTCTTCACACACTTCCTCTTAACTTGCAGAACTTTTCAGCTTGAAATTGTGGATATTAAATGCCACATATAGATGCATACATTTATCCAAAGTCCATCAAATGATGGAGGTTAGTGAGACACTGGAACAGGTTATTCCAGGCTATCCCATCCCTGGAAGTGTCCAAGGCCAGGCTGGACAGGGCTTGGAGCAGTCTGGGATAGTGGAAGGTGTCCCTGCCTAGGGTGTGGGTGGAACAGGATGAGTTTTAAGGTCCCTTCCAATCCAAGCCATTCTATGATTCTGTTCTAGAATATTAAGAAACCCACCATGCCCCTGTCCTCGGAGACATTTGATGAGAAAATTTAGATTCAATCTACAGCCAAAAGGCAAAAGAATGTGATTTATCTTTTTTTTTTTTTTTTTTTTTTGCTATCTTCTTTGCTAGAGGTGTTTCAAAGCCAGGATTTGATTGATTGTAAAGAAAGCTAGAGGTTAAAAGCTCAGACTTCACTGTTCTCCTTGCAGACTGGCACATCTACTCAGATGTCTCTGACTAAACTGATGAAATGTAACCAGCTGTATCCCAGTATGTCTTGGGAGGCTCGTGTGTGGACAGAGAGAGCACCAGAGCCATGTGCTTCACCTGTCCCTGCAGCTTTTCTTAAGCTTTCACTCGTGCCACAATATTCTGATGTGACTTCTCATCACCATTTTTGTGCCATTTTGTAGCGCTTCATCAACAGATTTAAAATGAAAAAAAATTTGGGGGAACAAAACCAAAATAATAATAATAATAATAATAATAATAATAATAATAATAATAATAATA
>CM031858.1:2653135-2714380 GCA_018697195.1 Certhia americana
ATTTGTCTTTACAAACAAGCTGTGGGGCTGCTGGGAGATAAAGCCAGCACTGAGAGGTAAAGGAAACAATGGAAGGATTCTGCTGATTGATGAATGGAAAAAAAGATATTTGCCTTAGAAACAAACTGTAGATTTGCTGGTAAACGAAATTGGATATTGAGAGATGAAAGAAACAATGGAGAGAAACCATAAATTCCATAAGAATTAAAAATGGAAAGGGAGGGTTCTACATCAGAGGGGAATCTGAGGCATCAGGCACTTGGGAAGTCTGTACCTCTCAAGTACCTCAGCCAGTGGGGAAAGAGAGAGGGAAATTGGGATAAAATGGTGGGAAATCAGGACAAAAAGGTGGGAAAATGGGATAAAAGGAAGTCTGGGTCCTCCTAAAATTGGAGAGACCCCAAGGGAATACCCCATGGCCTCTCCCTTTATTGGAATAAAGTAAAAGGACTCCTCTGTCTCCTTTTTGGACATAAACCTCTGGCATTTGTAGATTAACTTTCCTGACAGAGGCAACTGAAACAGAAAGCAAAGAAAAGGAGGAAGCATCAACCTCAGTGTCAGAGAGAATAGGAGCTGCCTGTCATCCCTGCTAACAAGCAATTCCACATCTGGGGAAATCAAAAAGGCTTGAATTGTTAATAAGAAAAGGTTTGTCTGTTGAGTGCAGAGATGCTTTAATGTTATCACATTTTCCTGGAAGGATCCAGGGCTTTGATGCTTCTCCATTGACCATGGAGTGGCAGAGCCTTTAATCTGCCAAGTCAAGCTTCAACAACTGAAGGCAGAGCCCAGTTCCAATGGCAGTGTGAGCTTCAACTCCAGCATCAGTGATCCCAGTCTTGCCTCGAGGACATTTGCAATTTCCTGTGCTCAGCAGAGACAGTCTGGTTTCAGTTACCCAGAAGAGATCAGTGATATATGCAGTTAAAGAGTGTTTTGACACATACTAGGAAAAATCAAGAATCCAAGTCGATAGTGCATGAAATTCACAGGTCTTTGAAAAATTTATTACTCTCAATGAAGCGAAAGATTCTGACTCACAACAGTTTAGGAAATGTGTATATTCGTTTAGACACAAAGACAGTAAAAGACAGTCAATATTTGCTTGGTTCTGAGGGAACACAAGAGGCTGGCAGGACACTATAGAGGTACATCAAATTCCGAGGTTTCATTTTCCTTACTTGGATTTTATTAAGGTGGCCACCAGAAATATAATCTGGTATATGCTTTATGCAAATTCCAGTACTTAACTCTTTGCTGTTCCCTTGAAATTATGGTAAAATTAATAGCAATCATGCTATATTACAACTTGTATATTTACAAGAAATTTGGTATATATCATTATATATTTTATATATATTTATATAATATAAATTTTGTCTAAATAATTATATATACAACCAACCATGCAGAACAGTCCAGCCAAAAAACCTGAACTGTTTTTGGCTACATTCAGTTATTCAAAAAACACCATTTTTCTCAGTTTGTTCTTGGCAAGAATATTCACAACTGCTATAAACTTAATTTCTTTATATGAGTTCACTCAGTGGATCTACAGAAGTGAGAAGTCCCCAGCACTCCTGAGAACCTCCAGGATCAGAAAATCTGCTTTGAAGTCCTAGAAATGATGTGATGGTGAGATGGGAATTCGCTTGACATTTCTATAAAGACCAGCTCAAACATGGCAACTCAGTACACTGGCTGTTCTTTCATCTTCTGCATTTTTATGTAAAGTCGGTAAAGTCCTGGATTTTTTTTTTTTCCCCAAGTGAATGGGTACATTTTTACTCCATTCAGGATATGCCATAACAGGCACTGTGACAATGAGAGGGGTAAAGAAGGACAGATAAGAATCAACAACAACAATGACAGCAAATCTTCATTAAATCCTTCATGGCCATGGTTTGACATCAACACAAAGATGAATTAGAGTGTGATTCAACTTTTGCATAAGTGTTGTTTCTAAAATAATACAAGAGAGGAGTTTAATCCACAAGGTAGATGAGATCACTCACTTCAAGCTGAATTACACACATTTTACTAATTCTATTATGACTTCCAGTATTGAAAAGTTAGCTTCAAAAATGATAAATTGTTCCGTGAGCATTGCCAAAAGAGGCTCACTTTGTCATGGAAACAACACCATTGAGTCCCTGTTCTCACCAAGCAATGATTCAACTGGCCACACCAGGGCCAAGACTTGCAAAACGCTGTGTTAAAAATAGAGGGGTTTGGGAAGGAGCTCTGATTATCTGGATTTTTTTATTGGTTTGCATCACTGCTGGGCCCCACAATGCTGCCTTGGTGTTGGAATCAGAAATTTCTTTGCATGTTTTAAGGGATTTTAAAACCTTTGGCAAACAATGTTTTTAACCTTTGTTCATGGAAAAGGCTTTTTAAGCTCTAGGATAAAGCAGAGCTTTCAAGACTGTGTATTAGATAGTAGCATAGTGTGTAGTTTATCACAGGGTGAGAAATTTAGATTTCTGGGGTTTTTAGGATGGTAAGCATATGAAGAAAAGATGGAGGAAACCTCATGATTTCTAGGCTTCTTCCTTCTTCTTCATTCATTCCATCTTCTGCAATCGTGGTGGCATTTTCTAATTTGTTTAGAGATTGATTTTCTAACAAAGGTGGTATGTATTGGATATGTATTTTTATAAATATTGTTTAGGTGGGTTTTAATATAAAAGTACACACTGCACTGAAGATGGGGGATTTGTTGGACTGAGCTGCAGAGAGGACTTCTGCTTGTCAGGGAAGGAATGTAGAGATAAGAAAGAATAAAAAAACCACGGAAAAACAGAAGAGATGGCTCACAACCATTTCTTGAATCTCTGGCTGGAGAAAAGAACTTTCACATTCTCAGATTTCTCGGTGCACCATGAAAAAAAACCAATCAAAAATATTTTTTTTTAGAAAACCCAAGAGCTTGGCAGCCCAGCAAGTTGTTGTCACTCCACTGCGTTTTTTGCCTTCCTGTGTACACAGCACCCAAACCACTGTGGTTTCAAAACCCTTCACACTGAGGGGAGGGGAAAAGCCACTGGGAACTCATTCAAACCCAGCCACAATGGCACAATCTGCAGCAGGGTTTGGGCACCACGCTTTCCACAAATTGTGCAGGGGAAAATAAAAATGCCCGCCAGCAGAACAGGCTGCCAGGAAAAGGCATCATTCCTTTTCAAAGTGGCTGATGTAAATTTAAGATATGTGCACCTTTTAACACTCCTGGCTCCTGGGGAGATGCACATCCTACTGTAGATCAGAAAATAGCAGCAGCACAATCAATGGTTCCCTTCTCTCAGTGGATGCCTTCTGAAGTGAATTCTGGACAAAAGGTGTGTTACACAACATGGGGTAAAGCTATTTTTGAGTTTGCCTGAACTGGCTTTTTGTGCTATCACAGAGTTATGGGATGGCTTAGGTTGGGAGGGACCTTAGAGATATTTTCCCAATTTTCCTACCATGGACAGGGAAACCTTCCACTATCCCAGGTTCTCCAAGCCCCATCCAACCTGGCCTTGACACTTCCAGGGATCCAGGGGCAGCCACAGCTTCTCTGGGCACCCTGTGCCAGGGCATCCCCACCCTCACAGGGAATAATTCCTTCCCAATATCCCATCTAAACCTACTCTCTTTCAGTTTGAAGCCACTTCCCTTTGTCCTGTCACCACATGCTCTTGTAAATACCTTCTCTACATCTTTGCAAGCTCTCTTATTGTTGGAACCCAGAATGCAGAGAATATTCCTCTGCATATTTTGAAGGATGCAAACCCTCTGACAAACACTGCTTTTAACCTTCAGTCATGGAAAGGGCTTCCCAGGCTTTGGGATGAAACAGAACTTTCAAGAATGCCAATTAGATAGTAGCATAATATGGAATTTATCATAGGGGGAGAAATTTAGATTTTTTGGGTTTGTTAGTATGGTAAGGAGATAAGACAAGCTGGAGGGTCCTTGTGGTTTTTGGGCTTCTTCCTCCTTCTCCATCTCCTCCATATTCTGCAGTGTTGGGGACACAGGACCATTGGGCACAATTTGCCACAGTGTCACATGAATAGAGACTTGGTTGGTTATTGTTAGAAAAATAGAAATAATGTCCATTCTTGGTGATAATTGGATGAATTCTCTTTCAGAGAACCTTGATTCTGTGTGTTGGAGGCTTTTTGGTGCCTTTTGTCCCTCAGGTCAGGCTGGTGTAAAGCCTGGTGTGCAGAAATTGCTGATCAGAAAATAATAAACAACTTGGAGAGCGAGAACAACCAAGAGTCCAGTTTGACTTTTCGATTAACAAGGACCTGGGAAAAGGTCTCCCCTATCAGGAGAGACATGTGGGAGTGAAGAACTTCAGCATCTTATCTTGGAAATCAGTTGTAATCCCCTCTTTGAGCGTTGTGAAACATTCCCAGGACAGCTGAGAATTTCCATGGGAAATGTCATCTTGGATTAAAACAACATATCCCTTGACCCTTTCTCTAATAGCAGGTGATGTTTCTCAAAGCCTTGTATTGGCAGGATAAACCAGTACCTGAAAAAGCAATTAAAAATCCTGCTAGACATATTGTACTTGAGATGAAACTAAGGGTTAATAGCCCTTCTGATTGTTGATTTTATATTTCATAAAAATGGCTTTCTCCAGCAATTCCTGAGAATTTCTTCTCCAAAGATAAAATTCTGAAGTACAGCTCCTGATGTCAGAGTTTGGATCTTTCCTTCATTCCTCAGAGGCCAACCTCAGCCTGAAAAGCTGAAAATCTTCTGTCAGCATTGCAATTCCCACTTATTTTCAAATTGTTCAAAAGAAAGGGGATTTAGCCATTCAAATCAGGGTCTACTCCCTTACAAAACTTTATGGGAATATTCTCACCACTTTGAGAGCTTTTAGCATGGAGCAGAATGGGGTTGCATGGACTCACTGTAGGGTATCAAGGGTGCAGGGCTTACAAATATCACTGACAATTTCTTCCAAGGACACTCCAGCTCCTGACACAGGTTGTGACATGGCAGAGCTGTTGGCAAGAGAACAGCCCAGTGAGGATCAAGGGTTTGGCCAAGTTTCTGTCACAGCAAGAGATTTCCTGGATAGGGCATTACAGGCAAGTCATGCCGATGAAAATTGCTGGAGTTTGTGACTGATAAAGGAGGAAAAAATAATCAGTATGGTTTTCCTCTGTGGTCCTGCTACTCCAGCCTCAGGTAAGCATTTCAGATTTAGCACAGAAGTTTAGATTAATCAATTAATCAAAATGACTGGAGTTGAAGTTGGAGGGTGGGATCTGTGTTTTCTAACACATCATACATGGCTGAGAATTGAGGATTTATATTGACATTAATATGGGATGATATGTTCAGATTCAGCTGAACACCTGAAATAGAAACATTTTAATTTCTGAGCAAACTGGGACAGGCTGTTCGTATAATGTGAGGAACTGCTGATCCAGAGGGGTAAACCTCTAGGTGACAATGATGTTGGTTTTTCAGCTCCCAGATTTCCTCTGTTAGATCAATCTGCTGTCTTGGAAAAACTACTGGTTACTCTGAACCCTGAAATTTCCACATTTTCAGAATAGGGAGTTCCAGATGATCCCTGAGATGGTCATGGAACATTCTTTTTACAGCTGTATTTCCTGTCAGCTGCAGCATCAGAGAGAGGCATTTTCTTCTTTGCCATTTTCTCCAGAGGATTTTCAGGAAAATCACATCTTTTACACGCTTTAAGCAGCATTGGCAATACAGCAATGTCTCCTGATTAAAGCAGAGTCTGTATCAGCTGCCAGAGCAACCCAAAATCAATAGGCTGTAAAAGACAGCCTAGACCTTTACCCTTCTTTTCCTGGTCTACAGATTTTGTGTTTAAAGCTTCAGTCTCTCCTACTCTCCTGTCTCTGGTGGCTTTTTCTGAATGATGTCAACTATCACACATTGATATTCCAGGGAGAAACACGGAAGCAGAGGATAATTCAGGTTGGAGGGAACCTCCAGAAGAATCCAGCTCAACCTTCCAAGCAGGATCAGCAAAGAAATTGGTTAAGACTTCTCAGGGCTTTTTCCACCTATGCTTGAAAAACTGTGAGAGTGAAGACTGCACCACCTCGGTGGAGCTTACTCCAATGCTCACTTATTCTCGGAGTAAAAAGGATTCTCTCCAATACAAACCTCCCTTGTTTCAGGTTACACCAACGTTCTGTTGTTTTCCTGTCATACATCATGATGAGAACCCTGGCTCTTTCCTCCTGATGGTCTCCTCATAAATGCCACAAGGCTGCTACAAGGTTGCCCCCTAATTTTCTCTCCTGCCATCAGGCAAAAAAAGCCAAATTTCCTCATCCTCTTCTCACAGGCAATCTCAGTGTCCTTCCTTTGAACGTGCTACAGTGGACTGAGATATTTTATGTGTTAAGGAGCCTAAAACTGGATGTAATATTCCAGAAGTAGTAGATTTAGATGAGATATTAGGAAGAAATTATCTTCTGTGAGGGTGGGGAAGCCCTGGCACAAGTGTCCCAGAGAAGCTGGGGATGCCCCTGGATCACTGAACGTGTCCAAGCCCAAGACTGGACATTGGGGCTTGGAGCACCCTGGGATAGTGGGAGGTGTCCCTGACCATGGCAGGGGGTGGGACTGGGTGTTTTTTCGGTCCCCTCCAGCACAAACCTTTCTGTGATGCTGTAAGAGATCCACCAAGTGCTGAGCAGATGAGGATGAACATTTCCTTGTATCTACAGCCTTTGTTCTTAATCCAGCCCAGGACACTGTTGGCCTGCTCTGCTTCCCTCAGGACCCATGCGAAATGTGCAGAGCCAAGGCCCCCAAAAATTCTCAGATGGTTTTTCCCTCTACAAAGATCTCCTGGGGACTTCCACAGAGGAGATCTGTGCTGCCATCAGGCCTCTCTCACTGTGGGGACATGGGGAAACAGAGAAGATTTCAGGAGCTCTGCAGTTGTCATGCTGCTGGTTGCCACGTTCATTTGCAAAGCAAGCCCTTGTCATTACTTGTTATTATTTGCCCATTTATACTTCATTACATTTAAACAAAACCCTGAAGAGAAAAGGTCCCCGGCAGGAAATCTGTTTTGTAGAGGCTCCCAGCAAGTTCAGTGGAGCCCCATCTGAGTCACACTTGGAACAGGAACGTGTTGATGAACAGCTACGGGAGGCTGCAGAAACACTTTCTACACACACACACATATACCCTGCCCAGGGGAGGAAGCTTTAATTAATCTGCTAATTAAATTAAAGCTATTTGCCCTCAGCTAGCACACATGTTCTTCCCTTTCTCTCCTCCCTGCAGGCAGCTCCAGTGAATGCCTCGTGCTGTAGCTCTTACTCCAATATTCCCTGGAGGGGCTCTGGGAATGGGGAGACCACTGGAGAAGGGAGGCAAAGAGCTCATTACAACAGTGGTAATTGGGAGTGCTCAAGCCTGTTTTCAATTTCCCTCCTTCTCCTTCCAGTGCTCAGAGACATTGGGCTGGGTATTGTGCTGAAGTGGAGGATGAAAAACAAATCACCTCACAACTGAAAAAAAACCCCAGCAGGATCCCAAAGAAATCAAATCCTTGCACAAAAGAATGTGCTCAGAGTTGTTTTCTCAGCAAGCCTTTCTTTCTCCTTCTTGTTTCTGGAAGGTTTCATCACGATTTTGCTGTAAAAACTCAAGGAGGGGAATAAAATACATATTTCTGAAGAAAAGAAGGGAGCAGCCTGAATGGGGTGTCAGAGCAGCAGCGTGGAGCTCAGCTGAAGGGATCAGAAAGGAAAAGATGGAGCAGCCACAGCTTCTCTGGGGAAACCATGCCAGGGCCTCCCCACCCTAACAGGGAAGGATTTCTTCCCAGTATCCCATCTAAAATGGTTTGAAGCCATTCCCCCTTGTTCTATCACTACATGCCCTCATCAAAAGTGTCTCTTCAACTCTCTTAGAGGCCCCATGAGGTGACACTCAAGTAATCCAATATAGGGGTAAGGAAATTCTTTTACTTTGAGTGTTAAAAGATGATGTAATCTCCTCCATGGGGAAAAAAAATATTCAAGCCACCAAACCAAACAAAACTGAAAATAAAAGCCAAACAAGCACACAAACAAAACCCTAAAAGCAAAAAAAAAACCCAAAAGCCAAAAACAAAAACAAACCAAAAACAAACAAATAAAAAGAGAAAAAAAGGAAAAAACAAGGAAGAAAAAAAGTAGACCTATATTAATGCACTCCTGCAGGATGACAAAAGATATTAAAACAACTGAATGTTCCACAAAATAGACAATTCCAAATTTTTCCCTTCTACCTTTATTATCCACAATCTGGGTTTATACCACAGAGAGTGTTACAAATGCCATTTTTATTAGGTGACCTGGCAAAGCAGAGTTCCTGGTTTTAGGATTGTCTGCCTTTTGACTGGCACCTTATCTCTGCTTTTAGGGCTGTCTCAGAGCTGTGCTGCTGAGGAGCACCAGGAAACACCAAAGTTAATTTTGGACACTTTGGACACTTGGTTTTGATCAATATTTATGGCTTAAGTTATCAGGGTGGGAAAAAAAAAAAAAAGAGAGAGGGAGCCTCGCAGTGTGTTTGTCTCCTGCTGGTAACAAAAATGGGATTCCAAGATGACTTGAGTAGCACTGGTGAACCCCATTCCCATCCTCCTTCTTGGAAACTCTGATTTGTGCCTTTTTCTTTCACTCTCAGCACCCCAGGCTGTGTAGGCTAGCAGAAGTAGTGGCTAATCAGCAGCATTTGAATATCTGGAAACAGCTCTTGAACAGAAACATTTCAATGCAATTCTCAGGAAACTAAATCTCTGATGGTGCACAGTGGCATCCTGACAGTGAATAACCAAGCTCTGGGCAGATAAATCCCTGCCAGAGGAGTGATCAGTTCCAGCAACATAATTTCCCACACCGATGCAGCAGAAGGGATTTGGGATGATTTTAATTCATTGTTGTTTAACCACAGGCAGCATTTCTGTCTTGAGCATCTATAAGCTTAAAAATAACAATTTAATGTCATTTAATGACGCCCTGGACACCACTGAGTGTAGGAAGACACATTACCTGCTTTATAGTTTTTTTTCTCATTAAATGTTTTAATTTCTCCATTAATGCATATGAACAAATAACAGCTTTCAGTGGGAGATTTGACCTTTGTCTTATAACCTATGTCATAGTCATATTATTTATATTATATATATACATTTATTATATTTTCAGAGCCTGATAACATACAGTTCTGAATTAGGATCATGCCTTGTGATCTGGATGCAGCACAAATGTGCCCCTCTCAAGGACATGAAATGAACAGGTGATGAAAAATAACTTTGGACCTCAATTCCCCATCCCTGATGTTTCAAAGGAACAAATAAAAGCACCAAATTCTTTCAGAGATGCCATAAAAGAGAGGCCCAGACTCACAGTCAGCAGGGACCTGGGCATTAGCCACGAAAAAACCAAATAAGCAGTAATTAATTCCTGACATTTTCACAGGAGCTTGAGAGACAGGGAAACACGATCACACCCAGCTCTTTTCTTCAATCACAGGAGCTGAACTCCAGAACATCTCAGACAAGGTGTGACAATTAGAGGGCTTTTCTTTTTACACATTATGGAAAATTCAGACACATCCACCTCAATCCATTTTCTGAGCAGGTGAGAACAGCAGATACAGGAGGAGAGCAGAGATGGAACAGCAAATGACCAGAAAAAAATCAGATGATACCTCTGGTCCACACCACAGCCTGGGCAGAAAATCCAGAAATGTTTCCTCCTTACAGCTGGAGCCTTCCTATACCCTGGAAAATCTTCCCTGGTTGAAGGTGACTCTGAACACTACTGATTTTTTTTTTTTTTTCCCCACATTGCTATGGGATGGGATCCCCAAAAGTTGAGGTTTTAGAAGGGGAACCTCTGTGTAAAAATTTGAACTAGCATGGAACAACATATTTGAGTGCAGTTCTTGCTGCAGGTGTTACAAATCCAGTACACTCTTTCCAAAGTTTTTCCTATTTTTTTTCCCTTTTCCTAACATTTTATGTTTTAATATAACTATTTCCTATTGCTGTATCAAGAATACTCTGCCATTGTAAACTGCAACCCAAAGTTCTTATGAACCATGATGTAAAACTGCAACATATTATTTAATCCTGCAAAAAAGTGCATTTCCTACCCGTGTGTGATTCCTTATCTGAATGCTTCATGTGGCATCTGGATAGAAGCATAAAATGAGTGCAAAAATGAATTTATCACATATGCACTGCTCATGAGGCCTCCTTAGAAAACCCTGTCAGTAACCACACAATGTTTCCTGAGCTGAAGCTCTAGGAAGTTTCCAAAAGTTCAGAAATGTCTTACAAAAAAGATGAAATTTTACAAAACAGCACTGCAGAATTACTAGAAACCAAACTGAACCAAACAAAACCCAGTGCCAGATTGCATCCCCACCCTCAAATCCCTCTTTTACTCTTCTGTCGCTGCGGGGCAGGGTTGGATTTAAGGAGGGACAGCATGCAGGGATTGAGATGGTCTGGTGCTACCTACAGATCTCCCCCTTAAAGGGTGACTTCATTCCAAACCAACCAGCAGGGTTTGGCTGCCTTTCAGACCCTGACAGATGAGCCACAGGTCTCGCTGTCACAGCCTTGTCCTGACCCAGATTCTGCTCCAGCATCTTCTGCCTTCTGTGCCACACAGAAAGCTCCTGAGGAAAGGGACACATCACTAAACAGGGACAGGCTCAGGATGGATTTTATTAACCTGGCAGCACAAGTCCTGTTGTTCTCAGCCCCAACAAGGAGCAGCAGTTCATCTGAATTTAATGAAAAGAGTTAATAAAAAGACATTTCTGAAGTGTTGGCAGGTACAGGGGCACTGTGATGCAGACCTGGTGGCACAGGGGCTCTTCCCCAGGGGAGCAGAAGCCTCAGCTCTGCTGTTTGCAGCTGGCTGCAATGTGCAGCCTTTGAGAACCAGAACCTTTTGCATATTTAAACAAGAGACAATTTTTCTTTTTCAAGAAAGGGGAAAAAAATAAATATAAGGGCTTTAGAGCCAATGTATAAATAGTTGCAGCTCTACATGACAGATAAGAAGTGCTGGCTGATATATTCAAGCATCTCTTCCTAAATTTAATGTGCTAAAGGTGAAGAAGTGTCAATAACTTGGCACCCTGGAGAAAGAGGTGAGAGGTCTGCAGGGCGTTTGTGGATGCCATAGAAATGGGGTCCTTGACTGTTGAGTAAGATTGCCCTGTTGGGGAAGATGAAAGAGGAAAGCCTTATAAATATGATTGCCTGGCAAAAGATTTTGAGAATATGGAAACTACAAGCGAGATGGAAATGAAAGCAAGCTTTGACATACCAAGACTTAGTTACTGAACAACTGGAAAACAATGGTATGGACGACTAAAAGTAATCCCCTTTGGATTAGACAATCCCCTCTGCTTGCAGACAGCTCCAAGGGTCAGAGCAGACCCTACTAGCTTGGAGAAAGGGTCCAAAGAGTAAGGATTCTTATAGGCTGTATGTAAATGCTATAAGATTTGTATCTTGTACTAGATTGGTTAGTGAGAATTAGAATATTCAGCACAGAAGAAGATTTATTGATTGTAACAGGAACCTCACTCTCTTATTGACTTGCTCTTACTTACTCTTACTTACTCTTGCTCTTACTCTTGTTCTTACTTTTACATTTTGTCTTACTCCCTCTCTTGGGAACTTTGCTGTCTTTGTGGCCTGCTCCCAAAGCAGCTCCAAGCAGGGCCCCTGCACCCACACCCTTTGCAATAAACCCAAAGTTCCAAGATCTAATTTCAGAGATCTCTCATCTCCGTCCATCCCGGCTGTCCTACACCCCCCCGTCGCTCCTACAGAGCCCAACCTTATTTATTTGAGCTTGAAAATGCCAGATCCTACTTCATCTGTAATTCCATTCTGTAATGGAATTACAGAATATCCTCAGCTGGAAGGGACTCACAAGGACCACTGAGTGCAGCTCCTGTCCCTGCACAGGACACGCCAAAAATCCCACCAGGTGGGAGAATTGTCCAGATTGAGCTCTGTTGGCCTTGGTGCCACCACCGCTTCCATGAGAAACCTGTTCAGTGCTTGACCAGCTTCTGGGGGGGAAGAAACTTTTCCTGATATCCAACCACATCACAACCTCACTGACAGTGGTTCTGGAACCCTCAGCCACCCCTTGATTCCCACATGCCTTGATGTGTCCTGACCTATTTCCCACCCCAGCAGCTGGGGTGGGAAAATTTCCCCCAAATTTTGCCCTTTTCTCAGTGGTGGCTGCTGAGGGCCACACAAGAAGTGCAACCCCACCTCAGAAAACTTTCCCTGACCGGCAGGACAGCCATGAGTTTGTACCTGTGGTTTGTTCTTAGCAAACCTAAACCTCAGAAGAGGCTGATGCTCAGTTTCTGCTGGATTTCCCCACATAAACACCTGCCCAGGACCTGAAGTGCCCAGAATTTCTCGGTTATTGACCTTTAAAACCTTCATCTTCACCTCCCTGCTTATATCCAGGTGCTAATTTTTATTCTGCTGATGAATTTCCAGTTACAGAAAGAAAACTCAGTTCCACCATGTCCATTAATTTTACTTCCCAGGGAGTTTAGGCACAGGCTGAGGGAGCTGGGGGTGTTCACCTGGAGAAGAGAAGGCTTCAAGGAGAACTTTGAGCCCTTTCCAGTGCCTGAAGGGGCTTCAAGAGAGCTGGAGAGAAACTTGGGACAAAGGTCTGGAGGGAGAGAACAAGGGGGAATGATTTTAAGCCGTCAGAGGGCAAGGTCAGGTGGGATATTGGGAAGGAATTATTCCTTGAGAGGGTGAGGAGGCTCTAGCACAGGTTGCCCAGAGAAGCTGTGGCTGCCTCTGGATCCCTGGAAGTGCCCAAGGCCAGGTTGGATGGGACTTGGAGAACCCTGGGATAGTGGAAGGTGTCCCTGCCTATGGCTGAGAAGGAATGACATGAGCTTTAAGGTCCTGTCCAACCCAAACCATTCCACCATTCTCTGATTCTCTGATTTTCTGATAATTGTCCATCCTAGAGCCAGACATGTGTAATGCAATAAAGACATTCAGAGCATTTCTTTTCCACTTATTTCTGAATTTTAACATGACAAAAAAAAACCCAAAACAACAACAACAAAAAAAAAAGTCCAAAACCCACAAAAAGCCAAACAAAAAACCTTATCAAACAAACAAACAAACAAACAAGGGCAAAACCAAAAAACCCCAAATAAACAAGTATAGTTCCAAAGCCCTTGAAATGGTAACATTAAATTGTGGTAATGTTCTGATTTGTCCAGATTGAAGTTAATAGGAAGAAGAAAATTTCATTTTCCAGGGGGAATGACAGGAACAGAAATGGGAGCAGCTCTTTTGCCTGCTTTGATTTCCCTGCTCTCTGAAGAAAACATTAACACATGTAAATACTCTCTCTATAATCCATGCTGAAGAGAGAAATAGAGCAGGGATTCCTCTGCCAGGAGTGCAAATTGCTGTCATACTTCAGCTAAACAAGGATTTGAAAGCAAAACCGGTGAAACCCTTTTTATATTGCCCCTCATGGATTATTCTGGGTGATTCCAATGTCTTAACTCATTTTTTTGATCCTTGAGATTACTGTGTTCAAAATTTCTACATTACACCTTTGATAACAGATAAATATTTCACATTTTCACACATGGAAAAAAAAAAAAAATCACAAAGTTCTGAATATCACAAACAATGCCCCAAAATTCCATAAAGTAATACTGAAAACAGAATTTTCTTGAGATTATTCATACACATCCCTGTCAAATTCCCCTTTTTTTTTTCCTTGCAATATATTACATGGGATTTAACTCTTCCCCAGTTTTAACAGCTATTTTACAATGGCTTCTGACAGCTTCTGCAGCTAGTTGGGCTTTGGGTTTTTTTTCCCAGATCCATGAGCACAGCTGGAGAATTGCCACTGCACATCTCTCAGCATCCCAAAGTTTCCCTTTGCAGGCAGCACCGTGTAGTGGTGCCTCAGGACAAGATGAGCTGCCCTTAATATACTGATTGTCATTCCCAAGGCATCATTTTGGATTCTGTTAAAGAGGTGTAGCAAAAATCCAGGGATACAAAAAGAAAAAGAAGTTTTATTTCTATCTTTGTATTCCCTAAATGAAATAGCTGCAGAATTCATGTTATAGCCAGAAAGTGAAAAGCAATGGAAAATAAACTATATTTTTTTGTCCTTGCCTACTGCTTTAATTCACAAAAGAAAAAAAAAAAAAAATCCCTTGCATATTAAAATAGACTCAGCAAACAGCTGGATAAATAGAATAAATAGATTGTTGTGGAGAAGGAAAAAGTGTATCAATGTAAAAGTGAAGGCATTGCTTTGCAACAACACCCAGGGTGTCCCCAGCTGCTCTGCCATGGGCTGTCCATGGACATGGATTTTGGGGGTAAGAATAATTTAGACACCAGGCCACGTACAAAGAAATGTGTGGGGAAAGGCAGAAAAATAAGGATGTTGGATCCTCAGTGCAATGAAATAATAACCTGAGGTCATCTGATCCATCTGATGACATTTTTTAAGGTTTTGAGCTACTAAAGAGGTGGAATACACAACCCAACATTTTTATTTTATTTTATTTTAATTTTTTTTTACATTTCATTTCAGGCCAGCTGAAGATAAGAAACTCAGAATGTCTGAAAGCCAAGAGTTAGACAGAGCACCTTACCCTTTGACAAATGAACCTCACACCCTAACAGGGAAGAATTTCCTCCTAATATCCCAACTAAATCTCCCCTCTTTCAGTTTAAAGCCATCAACCCTTGTCCTAAGATGAGCTCCAGCCTGGATATTCTTCTAACAAGTTTGTTGAGTTTCTTGTGAAATTTATCTTTCTGTAAGGAATTAAGAAAAGAAATCCCTGCCTAAACATTTGCATGGAACTGTTGGAAAGTTAATTTTTCTGTCAACGTGGTTCTTCTGTCAAATTCGCTTGAACTGACTCACAGCATTCAGGTTTTAAGGGTCCGTGGATGACATCAAGGAACAGAAAAATAAATATATGTGTCCTTAGGTATTAAAAGCCCTTCAGCATCTTTCAACCCACTCCCACTGATGGTGCCTGCCCGTTCAAAATTCCTGCTCTCCCACAGCTGCTCTGCAAATGAAATGTTCCTGGGAATGCCTACAGCTACAGCCACTTATGGATGAACAGTAAATTCATCATTTTGGGGAGACCAATTTAACCTTTTAAACTGCAAACACCCAGTGGGAGTCAATGGTTATTTTAAACGAGATGCAGTTTGTTCACCTGGTGTTTCTGTATTAGTTCAGACACAATAAACAGCATATGATGCCCAAAAGGTTTAGATTTCCCACATCTATGCTGCTGGAAGAGGCACTGAGATGGATTTAGATTGAAACTACATGAGAATTTAATTGCTATTGTGGAGCAAATCTGTTATTTGTTTTATGTTTTTTAAATAACGGAGAAAATTATCATAACTGGCTAACAGAGACCTAATAACTAAAACCAGCTCAGCCAGAGGGCAGCAGGAAAAAGAACATTTTAATATCTCTGAGGAAGTGAAACCATCTTGCTACCCTTGAGCTTTAGCATATCTCTAATCCTATCCAATCTACATTTTTCATTATCAGTTATCTTGCAAGCCTTTAGCAAACAAGAAAGCAAAAAGTAAAAACCTAAAACAATTTCATGCCAAATATCAAAAATGTTCAGATGTGGCTATCAGGGAAGAAAAAAAAATAAAATCTCTGGACTGCCCCTTCCCAAATGTGCAAATATCAGCCGGTGAAATTTTTGACAAACTGTTTCAGAAGTCTTCAAATCAAAGCAAAGCCCGGATTTAGCCTAAATAACCCCTCAATAACACATTTTGATCACAGGTTCTGAGCTGTAAGTGAGAACGTGGGGCCAAAATAATTTGGAAAGAGGACGCAGAAGATAAAGTGTTTTCTTCTGTCTAAAGCTCTTAGGGAATTAATATTCTCTTAGAGAATTTTGCACTCCAAAAGGAGCACACTGAGCAAGAAAAGAGCCCTGCAGAAATGTGTTATTGGGAAGGGCAGGAACAGTAAAACCCTTTATCACTTTGAAAACCACAAGAGAAATCCAGATACAGAGGAGGCTGGAACAGTGAGGTCAGGCTGAACACCTACAAAGGTTGGGAAACCATCAGACTCCCCAGCACAAATTAAATCTGGCTGAAGAATGTTCCTTGAGACTATTTTCCATCAACATGTTGATTGGATTTACAGTCTAAACCACACTGATAGCAAAAAAAACCCCTCAAACACAAAAACGAACCCCAAGCAACTGGTATTTGCTCCTTTTTAAAAGAGTGGAGGAGTATTAAAAAGTGTTCATTTCCGTATTGTTTCTTGTTTGAAGAAAATATGAATTTAGAAATCTTAGGTGGTACAAAAAAAAAAGGAGAAAAGTGATTTAATTTAAGATTGGATTCTTTGAACTCTATTGGAAATAATAATTCTATTAAAGTGTTACAGAATATTTTTTAAATGTTGTTCTGTGAGGAAAATATTTTTTCTGTTTTGTTTAAAATAGATCTTCTTTGGGTTTGGGGTGTTTTTTATTATGATTCTGAAGTCTTTAATGGATGCATTTGTCCTTTTTTTTTTTACTCCAGACATAAAGATCCATTGGCATCTGCCCTCACTCATACAAGAACATACATTTAATATTCAATTTCTAAAATGTGTTCCAGGAACCAACAGTTGTAAACAACATTTGTGATAACCTTACAAACCACCCTACCAAGATGAGTCACAAGATATGAAAAGTCAAGGCAATCAATTGGGCAAGGGTGAGTTACTGTCATCTATTTCTGATGCACATAACATTTATAAATGCCCAATAAAAATGAGATTTCTAAAAACAAGAGACCCCAAAGTCTAGTCTAAGATAATTTCTGAGGGCCCTGTAGTAAAGAGGGCATTAGGGGGATTTTAGGATGGGTTATACCAATGTCTAGAGGTGTCTATCAGTAAGTACAGATGAACACTAAATATAGAAAGATTTAAATTATATATGAATATAGATAAATATCTTAATCTGAGGCCCTGGCACAGGGTGCCCAAAGAAGCTGTGGCTGCCCCTGGATCCCTGGAAGTATTCAAGGCCAGGTTGGACAGGGCTTGGAGCATCCTGGGATAGTGGAAGATGTCCTTGCCCATGGCAGGGATGATTTTAAGGTCCCTTCCAACACAAACCATTCCAGGATTCTCTGATTCTAATCCAGACATCCAGCATTTAGGGGGTTAATTATTGTTCCAAGCAAATTTCCTGACTTGTTTAGGTGCAGAGCTCAACTCTAACACACAGAGAGGAAAGTGCAGAGGCAGCTCTGATCCATTCATTGTGTCCTTTTGGGCAAAACTGGCATTTTTATATGGTATGGAATAAAAATATCACAGAGATCATCAGATTTTGGTATAGATGGGATCCATAGCTCCAAAACCTGCACTTCCAAGGGATTCCCACATGGGGAAAACAAACCTGAGAGAAACACAACTCTCTTGTCAGGAGTACGAGTTTCTCTGGAGTGAGCAGGGAAACAGAGAAGGGTCTGTGGGGTTGGGTTCTGTGCCCCTGGGGACTGCAGTGACAGCCACACGTGGGCTCTGAACCTGGCAGTGCTTTCTCAGAGGTTAAACAGCTGCCTGGTTAAACAGCCATGCTCTTACTGCTTTGGAAAAGAAGCCCTGGGAGCCCCCTCCAGCCTGGCAGATTCTGCTTTCCCAGCCCCACAGCTGTGCTCAGACCATCTTTGGAAGTTTGGGCTGCAGAGTTTGTGGGGTGGGAGCCTGGGACGAGCACTGACCCCATCTGCTCCCCCAGGAATGTTTCCAGCAGCAATCCCTGGTCCCTGCTACAGGACAGACATTCACTCTGAGGAGCAGCAGGGTTTATTTCACAGATTGGGAAAAAAAAAAAAAAGCCCTCTTTATTGCAAGCCCTGGTGAGAGGGACAGTGTGGGAATTGAGAATTCTGAGAAATATTTCTTTGCATGTTTAAGGGATTTTAGAATCTCTGACAAACAAGGTTTATAACCTTTGTACATGGAAAAAGGGCTTTTAAGCTCTGGAATGAAGCAGAGTTTTCAAGAGTGTGTACTAAATAGTAGAATTGTGTGTAGCGTATCACAGGGTGAGAATTTTATATATATGTGGATTTTAGGATGGTGAGCAGGGAAGACAAGATGGAAGAGACCTCATGGTTTCTGGGCTTCCTCCTTCTTCTTCCTCTGCTCCATTTTCTGCTGTGGAGATGGCACGTTATGGTTGGCTTACAGTAGAGTTTGACTTTCTAACATAAATAATAGTTATTGGAAAATTACTGTAAGTATTGCTTATGTAGATTTTGATATAAAAGATACACACTGCCCTGAAGGCAGAGAGAATGCCTGAAACTGACCTGCAGTGCAGAGCCTTGCTGGTCAGGAGAAATAATGTTAAAGATAAAAAAAATAAACAATTAATGAAACATCAGAAGAGATGGATCACAACCAGTTCTTCAAAGTCTCTGGCTGGGGAAAAAGATTTGACCATTCTCAGGTCAGCAGTGCAGCCATGAGAGAAAACCATCATCAAAAATATTTTCATGAAACCCGAGAAGGCAGGAGGGAATATAAAAACCCAAATTATTAATAGAGGAATAGAGCTGTAAATGGGATTTTTTTTTTTTCATATTTTTGTCCTCTCTTCCTGCTCTTTTGCTTCCATTTCCCCCTCTTCTCCATGCAGCTTTGGTTGTGCATCACAGTTCTCTTCTGGAGATGCCTGCACAGGAAATTCTCCTGGGCTGCTGACTCAGCAAGCCTGAGGAATTGCAGCCAACACTCTTGCTAGAGACTTGAAAACTATCCCTCCAGGAGCTGGATATTAACAGCTGAGCAACATGAAAAATCACTGATTCTAATTCTAATATTTTTATTTTTTTTTTTTACAGCTTCCTTTTTAAGAGCTCTTTCCAATGCCCAATTTGTTATTTGACTGCTCATCCAAACCTCCTGCAAGCTCATGAATGCAAAACCAGCAGGGAAAAAAAAAAAAAAAAAAAAAAAACGTTAATGCCCTTAAATCAGTTTTGCCATCATTTTATTTGCCTCTCACAGAAATTATTGCTACTTCCAGAGGGCAAAAAAAGAGAACATTTTAATGTAATATAAGGTGACTATTTTCTGCTTTGTTACCTGCTGTTTTACATTTCTAAGACTGAGATACCTCATCTGTCAAAAGGAAAGTTGTGCTAGATACCTGTGTTTGTTCACTGTGTTGTGAACCCCATTTTTGTAGAATATGTGTATTTTTAGACTTTTTCCTCCCCCGTCATTCATCTTTTGTGCAAATCAGCTTAACAAGCTTAAAAGTCTTCAAGACCAGGGCTCTGAAAATCTTGGTTTAGTGGGAGGTTTCCCTGCCCAGGACACCTGGAATTATCTGACCTTTAAGCTCCCTTCCAACACAAACCATTCTATAATTCTAAGAAAAACATTTTAACCAGGTGTCTTTCTTTAACTTCTGCAATAACCCTGACTGGCACCTGAGATGCCCAGATGAGTGTCAAGTGCACCAGGCAGAGCATCAACACAATATCCAGGGCTCCCAGCACCTTCAGGTGTCTTAGAAAGCAGTGTAAACACACGGAGTTTTCCCAGAAAAAAAAACCCAAACAGACTTAGAGATATGTCAGGTGAAAATCTCACCCTGAGAGAACTCTGGCACTCTTTGTATGTCCCTATCCCACCTAACTGACAGGATAACAACCATCAGGGACTTGAAATCCTAATTTATGTGCCTCTCAAATGTCCTGGAAGTTTGTTGGTATCAAGGTCTCTGTGGTTTTGTCACGCTGATTTTCTCAGATGATTTTTTGCGATACCAGAATTCTGAACCTGCTCTTTGAAACTGCTTTACCCGGTATTACCCATCCAAAGACTTTGTTTTTTCTATTTTAAACAGGGCTCTTAAGAGGTTGCTATTTTCTCCTGATTGCCCCAGCACCAGCTCCTCCTATTAAAATGGAAAAGCTACAGCAGCATTAATGCCTGGGTTAGCTGAGCCTTTATCTCCTATAGAGAACATTGCCAGCAGTCCCCCGGCTGTGTTTGTATATAAAATATTTATATTTTCATTACATAAATAACAGGGAAGTCGCATGCAACTGTGCTCTGTGTTCAAGAAACCTGCAGTCCTACAGAGAGCTTGACTGCTCTAACAGGGTTATGAGATGCTACAAATCACCAGGCAGGTAAACTCATTAAAAGCTCTCTCATTAAGCCCTGGAATGGAAAAAGATAATTTGCTTAAAGAGCAGGGACCAACCCAACCTTTTATGTCTGTGCCTGAGGAGGCTCACATTTGGGCTGCGCTTAAAAGCATTGCAGGCTGGGAGGGAAACTTGTAGAATACTGTGTCTGAATACACTGTGCCTCATCTTTTAAAAATAACAGGGGCTGGAACGTAGATGATTCTATTTGAAGGTAGCATGGCACTGGAAGTGACAGCCAGGGATGAATAATAGAGGATACAGAGAGTTCTCTGCCCTGCAGCATCTACACACCCTGAGAAGACTGAGAAATATTCCCCCCGTCAGCAAACAGGGGCTGAGCAAACACTTTGGTTTCTCTCTTCACCTCTTCATGAATTACTTAACTGTCATCAGATCCAGGTTTCATTCTCTGCTCTGTGAGGTGCTGCCTGTACATCCAAATCTGTGTTTGCCCACCTGACAGTCACTCCGAGATCACACTTCAATGTTGTTATACAAGAGGCATCACTTACACCTTCCCTTTTCCATATTTCTCTCTTTTTTAAAGGAGAACATTCTCCCCAGCTAACGAAACATTGCACAGGATATTCTGCCACTGGAAACATTTAAGCTTAGCAATATTAAATACGAACCCACAAGAAATTCCAAGTATTAAGTGAAGAAATACATCTGATGGAATTATTCCGGACAGTTAGAACACCTGCATTGCAGTTACATTTAAAATTCAGTTCATACCCCAAGCCAACTTTCTGAGTCATGAAACTCATTGTTTCTCAAGTACATTTGGAACCAGACAAAGGAACTATGGTTTAGGATCCTTTCTCCTCCATAATTTTATGATGACTTTTGTTAATATTTCCCAATTAAAAAAAACCAAACATAACTCAATTTTATCACAGATGAATGGAATGAGAAGTCAATCAAAATTCCAAGGAAAGTGGATTCAGAAGCAAAAGAAAGACATCATAGAATCCTAGAATGTTTTGGGTTGGAAGGGACCTCAAAGACCATCCAGTTCCATCCCCACCATGGACAGGGACTCCTCCCACTGTCCCAGGTTGTTCACAGTTTCATCCAAAAGAAGAAAGGAAATGACAGGGAAGAGTTTTCAGCCAGCTGAAAGAAATGGGTTAAAACCAGCTCAAACAGCAACACAGGCATTTAAATCTAGGAAAACACTTAAAATGGGGGAAAAATATAAAGCTCAAGAATTCCTCTAAAGGCCTTGCCAGACATCATAGTGCCTTCAGTCCTGAGGGGTTCATAGGTCAGGTTAATTCAGAACAGCCTGTTAAACACATGAAAAACTGAACCACCCTTGACTCTGACAGTTAGAACTGGCTTAAAATGTTCCTTTCTAATTATTTCTTAGCATATTAGATTCTTGCTGTCTGTTTGGAACCAGAAAATGGATGGAAACAGAACTTGAAACCACCTGGAATTTCCCACTCATACTTGGTCGTCTTTCTGTCTTTTCTTGATTTGTTTATAAACATCATTTGTTTATGGACATTAGTCTGGTGGCTTTTGTGGGCAAAATGGGTCTGACCAGATGTTTTTAGAGGAAAGCAATATATAAACAGTTTTTTTCCAGGAACTTTGTGGAGTCTAAGATGACTTTAAATTACTCTATTTTTTTTTTTAAAGTCACATCCACTCCTTTGGTAGAAAATTGGAAAATCTGCATGACAGGAATGTGCCAATTTGAGGTCACCAGCACAGCACATTAGAGATGATTCTCAGGGAAAGGGTGTGCCCCAGTGGAGAGAAATGTGTTACCACAAGAACTGCAAAAGAGTCACAGCAAGGGAAGAAACATAAATGACATTATAGCATTCCTGAAATTTGGTCTGAGAAAAGAAGTCTAGGCATTTAATATGAAATGAATACTATACACAAATTGTTGTATAATCTTTGTGATGGGCTCTGTGTGTGCAAACACACAAATTCATGTGTGTTAAATGGTTAACTTTAATATCTGGATTGCTGCAAAAGACTGCAGTAAAACCTTATAATCATAAATAAGATCACAAACTTTGCAGATGCAGAAAATAAAAAGCAGGGTTTTTTTCTTATTAGCTCTGGTTTGCTTTTTGGTATTTCCTTAAGAACTGTTCTTTCCACAAGCTGGAGCTGATCACTAATTATCCAGCTCAGCAACCACTGCTATGTCCTGAAACGTGAGCAACTGGGAATTTGCTGTCCTTCCCCATCTGCCAGGAAGGTCACCCATCTGAGAGCTCCAGAGATTTGTTCATTTATTTCCCTTAATTAAAAGCTGTTCACCTCTGAATAACAAGACACCTTTTGAGGATCTCTAGCTGAGCACCAAGAATCTTGAAATATTGAATGCTGTTGGTCATTTAACAGAAATGCCTTTTGTCTTTGGTGTCATTTAATTATTTTGGTTGCAGTCTGAAAAATTTGCTTGCATGGCCAGGAATTCAGCTTTCCAGTTTCTCCCAGGGCAGGATCCATGTCATCAACACTTCTGTGTCCAAAAAATCAGCATCTGAATTTGAGCTAAACTCCTTTTATAGTCAGGTGTCTCACATAAACACCAGTACCTAAATCAGGTTAAATTTCAGGGGGGGTTTCCCCTCCCCCATTAGTTTAGAGGAAGTTTATGGCAGTAATTTTAGAGATTATTATTTAGTATTATAAAAATTAAACATACTCGGATTTTAATACTTAACCATTACTACCTGACCAGGAAATCTAAGGAAGAGTCACAGGAACCATGCCCTGGGTAAAAATTCCAAGACCATATATATGTATATTAAAGACTGTTTTATTTGGATGAGCACAACTATGGTACCAGTTCCAACCCAATTCTATAAAATTTATCTGAATTATACCACATTTCAGATGTGCAATGAAATGGACTCTAAATAAAAGCCAAAAGGAAACAAAATGTATTATTGTGTGCCCAAGTCAAATACAAGTCCTGTGTGCTGCCTGCTCTGCATTGTAGAAGACACATAATTGATAAAGAAGAACAAAAAAACTCTGCAAAAACTGCTGAAAGATGCTCTGGTCACACCACCATCACATTAAACAGCTGCCATTTAAAAATAAAACTCACTAAAAGTCATGAATTCTTTCAAACACCGACCATTAAAGCTCACCAATGTGAGAATATCTGTGCATTAAGTGAGTGTAAAGCATCTTCGTGGAAGTTATAGAAGGTTCTTAATGGGAATGAGCTGGAGGATTTAAATCCTGGTGCTATTTGTCACAGAATCCCTGTGAGCAATTCTCCCGGAGAAGAGCTGAGAAGCACATTTGTGATCAATGGTTTAACACAGCATTGTGTTGAAATGCAACAAGAGGTTACTGCAGGGCTTGTGTACAATTCCTTGCAGCTACAAAGGGGGAAAAAAAATCTTTTTTCAGAGGTTTTGTGGCTGTTATGTGAGAAGAGAGGCAGTCACTGTGTGTAGGGACAATGGAGAGGGAGAGTGACAATCCCCAGATGTGTTAACACGGAGTTATTGACGGAAGAGCACGTTGTTCAGTAAGTAAAGACTTGTGGGGAAAATTAATCCCTGTCATCTTCATAAAGAGTTGAACATCTTCAGAAAGGTGATGGATGAATTTAAGTGCCTTTAGTACCTTTAGAGGCTCGTTTGTATTGTTTCTTAAAATTGCTGCTCTGAAAATGGAGGCCTCCCAAAGCACTGCCTGGAATATCTTGAGGTTTAGGTTTCACAGGGTGGGATGAAGGGAATCTCTAATTTTATCCCTCTGACTGGAAAAAAAAATATTCTTAAACCAATGGTTTGAAACAGAAGACCCACTTTTTTTTTTTTTTTTCCCCTAATTATTACTTTATTTTATTTTGAATCTTGGTTAAAAACGGTGGACAAATGCCCTCAAGGGATGTGTTTGCCCTTCTCAGGACAAGCAGTGATCACAGTCCTAATTCATTAACAAAGGAGGCTGGAAAATCTTAACCCAAACTATGAGACCACCCAGAAAAATCCAGAATCAGTGTCAGCAGCAGATCCTTCCCTCTTGGCAAGTGCTGGCCTTGAGAACACGTGTTTATATCAGAACAATGCAAATAAAATAATTTTTGCTTACCACAGGAAGCAATACGAGGCTGAAGAAGCAGGCCTTCCAGTTGATGGCCATCTTCTCTCCTAATTCTGGACAAGTTTTGCTCGTTAACACTGTGATTAAGGCTGAAGCACAGGCTCTCTGCAGATATTTTGGTTGAGGTCTTCACATCAAGGCTCAGATCTCTGCAGCAAAAGAGGAAAATTATTATGAATATGTAAACCACAGACAGAATGAAAAAGAAATGGACAGAAAACAGAGAACCTGTTGGAACCCAGAATGCAGAGAATATTCCTCTGCAGGTTTTGAAGGATCCAAACCCTCTGACAAACTCTGCTTTTAATCTTTGGCCGTGGAAAGGGCTTCCCAGGCTCTGGGATCAAACAGAACTTTCAAGAATGTGAATTAGATAGTAGCATAATACGGAATTTATCACAGGGGGAGAAATTTAGATTTCTGGGTTTGTTAGCATGGTAAGTAGATGAAGACACGCTGGAGCATCCTTGTGGTTTTCAGGCTTCCTCCATCTTCATCTCCTCCACTGCATTCTGCAGTGTTGGACACACAGGAACATTGGGCACAATTTGCCACAGTGTTACATGAATAGAGATTTAGTTAGTTATTGGTAGAAAAATAGAAATAATGTCCATTCTTGGTGATAATTGGGTGAATCCTCCTTCAGAGACCCTTGATTCTGTGTGTTGGAGGCTTTTTGGTGCCTTTTGTCCCTCAGGCCAAGCTGGTGTAAAGCTTGGTGTGCAGAAATTGCTGATCAGAAAATAATAAACCACCTGGAGAACGAGAACAACCAAGAGTCCAGTTTGCCTTTTTACTTAACAAGGACTTCTGAAAAAGCCCCCCTTATTAGGGGAGAGACTTGGGGGAGTGAAGAACTCCAACAAGAGCCCAACACTTGAACAAAAAGTTGCACTTATTAAAGATCAACCAGGCTTTTGCAGATTTTAAAGGTGGTCCTGGATATCTAATTTAAAGGCAAAGGACTTTGTATGACCAGTAATTTGTGTTAAAGAAATGCTGGAACAGGTTCTTTATCTGCAAACACCTAAATTGCACCCAGGGGAGCAGGAAGGGTGGATTGTTTTGAACAAGGAAAAAGACCTGTCTGCTTCATCTCTGAAGTTGTGGTTCACCCTTCATGATTTTCAGTAGTGTCTTGAAAGCAAAACTGTCTGGGGGCTTTTTAGGGGTCTGGTTCCAAAGATAGTTTGTCCAGAAAACAAAATCCATTACCAGACTGACTGTTAATAACATGTAATAAGGTTGTTAATAATCTTTCTGGGAACTTGGCAGTAGAGGGGTAAAGGAATGAATTGTAATCTCAGGCTAAAGATAAATCTAGGACATAGTCAGGAAGGATTTATCTGAACAACAATGTCATCTATATCTGTGACTTACATAGCTTGGCCTCTGCCCAGAAAGAATTGAGGACTAGGGGGAAGGTGTTTTAACATTTGGATTTATTTCTCATTATCCTATTTTGATTTGTAAAGGAATGATTTGCAAAAGAATTTTTTGCAAAGGACACTCAAGTTTTATACTGACTGCAACATACTGCCAGGACATCAGCATTTAGAAAGGAGAGAGTCTTTCAATTAAAAAATAAAACAGGAAAATTACTCTCTCTAAATTTTGGGAGAACAACGATTCATGAAATTCACTCTGAACTGATATGTTTTCTTTCATTCTCACTGGATCAGTTGCTCACGCTCTGTTCTGGCACTGAATTTAATTACTTAACTGTATTTCTGATGGTTTATCAAATAATAAGCAACTGATAAGATCTCAGCTGAGGAGGACAGCAAACATCCCTGGTGACATTCAGCCATGAGGACTTGGAATTCCATTAACAGAAGCAAGACAAAACCAGACAGACACATTAGCAGCCATTGGATTTGAAATTATTTCCTGATCATTTGTACTCCTGTGTGCAGCTCAGTCCAGAAAAGACAGAGAGGTCTGTGGAGGTTGTATTCTATCCTTTCCTTCTGTCACTGTAATACATCAGGAAATGATTAAAATGCAGTGGAAGGGTGGGAGATGCCTGAGTGAAAGAGGGCCATATACAGATACCCTGGGGGAAAGTGGTGACCTTTAGAAGACAACTCACTACTTCAACATCAAACCTCCAGGTTTGGAAAGTGCAGAGTGGTTGTTTTCAGTCTTGTCTGAGCTTCACAGGAGCTTCTAAAGAGACAACAAGAACATCTGCAAAGCATTCCATGGTTTTTCTTTCACATATTGCAGGGAAAATAAAAGAATCTACTTCATTTTTTTTGCCTTCAAGGTAGTCATGGAAACCTGCACCAAACACTGGGCTGAGGCCTTCGTGTCATCCACAGAGACTGAAGTGTTTATTAGGGAATAACAGCAACCAGGACATCTGCCCTGGACCTGCAGCAGAACCTTTCATATTGTTGAGCTGTTCCTGACATGTATGTTATACATTCAGAGTCCACCTATTACTAATTAAAGGCTACTTATCTCTATTATCAATTAAAGGGTAGTTATCTCTATCACCAATTGAAGTTACCTCCCAAATAAGTACTATCAGCTACGTAATACTAGAAAAATAAACCTTTAAAAAAAAAAAAAAAATAAGCAATGCTGATAAATAATTACTATTCTTTAGTATATTACAAAAAATTATTCAATAATGAGAAAAAGAAATAAACCTAACAGTATTGGATTTGGAAGGGAAGCCTGAATGATTATATTTTCATCTGATATCACTGGTGGATAAATCCTGTAATTTCATTACTGACGCTTCATGTTGTTGTTTTATCTGCATCTGCCACTGTAATTAAAATTAGTGAAGTCAGGAAAGCCAATAACAGAGGGGTTACACCTTTCAGTTATGGATAAACAGTTCCTCAAAATAATCTTCAGTTATCTCTGGTGAAACAGAAGGGCTGTTGAAATGTCTGAGAACCTGAAAATCAGCAGATTGTGGCTGAATTAGAGTAGGTTTCAGGGGTTTATTTCAAGCATGGCTGACATACAAGAAGAAGAAAAAAGAGCTTTGTTTTGGTCATCTAGTGACTTACGAAAATAATTCATCCCCCTGAAGATGAATTCATTTGTCCACTGGAAACATTTTCAGTGCCACAGCAGATTCTTTATGAAAGTAGCTGAGTTGCTTCAAGGGCAGCTTGGAAAAGCTCTGGCAAAACTTGCTCTGCTGCACGAGCCCATTTCTTTCACCATCTAAAAATGTCTCTGGAGACTGGTGAGGAAAATTCCTCCATGAGAAACCCACAAGTGTCAAGTGTACAATCTGATGTCCCCAGTGAACACAACCACACAGTGAGACCTTTACTGGGTACAATAGGACTGCACCCAGGGAAGAAAAAACAAAACAAAAAAAAAGGTAATAAATCCCTCCCCAAAAGGATAAAAAGTCCCCATATCAAATATGGGTAAAATTGGTATACAGCATCACAGAGTGTACCCACTGGATGAATGAAATGGAGGAATTTTTTTGATGGATGCAAGAGGATTTTTAGTGGCTTTCCAAGGCATTTATGAGCTTTTACTGAGATCTCACCCAAAAGAAACCACCTGATCTGCTGGGCTCCTTGTTGTGGACCTCTGGGATGTGTGCCAGTGGTTTGAAAGGAAACCAACACATTTCAAATTTAAATGGTTTAGACCAGTGATGATGGGATGGGAATTCGTTATTTAATTCCTCTCATTCAGTGTCCAGGCAGGGCCTCCCACCACATCCTCTCCCTGCCCCATGACCAAGCTCCTGTCCAGGTGTGGGAATCTGAAAGCTTCTGACAATGTGCAGGAGAAATTGAGGTTTTTCAGACTGAATACATTTCAGAAAAGTCAATCACCCCTTGCATGCTTACTCCAACACTTCTTAGAGATATGAAGAACATTTCTCTACGAAGAACAAACACAGGTGGAAAATTACTGGGTGCAAAATATGCGAATAAGTAATTATCATAAAATCCTAGAATGGCTCAGGGTTGGAAGGAACCTTAAAGATCATCATTCCAACCTCCTGCCAGGACAAGGACACTTTGCACTAGAGCAGATTTCTGGCCTTGGACACCTCCAGGGATTGTCAGTCCACAGCCTCTCTGGGCAACCTCTTCCAGTGCCTCACCAACATCTCAGTAAAAAATTTCTTGCAAATACCTTATCTCAATCTACCCTCCTCCAGTTTAAGGCCATTCCCCCTTGGACTTGCACGACATGCAAAGTCTCTCTCCAGCCCTTCTTTTAACCCCTCTTTAGGCTCTGGAAAGTGCCCTAAAGTCTCTTTGGAGCCTTCTCTTCTCCAAGATGAACAGCCCCAACTCTCAGCCTGAATTCATAGGTGTTCCAGCACCCTCACTTGTGGCTCTCCTGAGGGCTGGAACACCTCTCATTATGCACCTGATATTTTTCTATCTTTAGGCTCTCAATAAAAGGTGCAAAACCCACTGCTTTTTATGATTTCACTCCTGTAAATTTCTAAATGTGGTATTCCAGCTACATCAGTTATTTAAAAGGCATGGTGCCCCTTCCTCATGTTCCTGCTCACCAGCTAGGAGCAGAGTTGGGAAATCAAACCCTCAGTGACCTAGGACACGTCTCCTAAATTTAGAAACCTCTCACTGGGAGAGACATCCTCACACATGAGCTCATTGTCAAGTCTCTTTTTTATATCAACAGAGAGAAGCAGACATGAAGAAAGTGTTTTGTCTGACCCATTTTAAACATCTCCTTTAAACTTCCAGCTCCTCTCCCAGAGTGTAAAGGAATTCTAAACAGCCAGCTCGTCTGCTGACATCTACACTGTGGCTATCTAAATCTGGAGAGAATAATCCCACTTCCAGTCTGAAATATATGGATCAGCAATATGAGACCCAAACCAGCAAAGTTTCGCCTACCACAAAGGATTGAGAAGGAATTTGATTGTTTTGGATGTCAATAAACTGACGTTGATATATTTAAGGCAACAGAAAAGCTAAAGGAACATTTAATACCAAAGAGCAAGAGCTCTAAAGATTTCCATGGAAAATACTCCACAAAGAGCAACCCTATTAAGGCAAAGAACATCATGGTCTTTCCACTGTCTTTAATAGAGTAGTTATTATTTCTTGAAGTTTAAATATTTTGGGTTGGTTTTGTTTACCTACTTTCTAAATTTTCTGAAATTAAACCTTCTTCATGGATCACAGCAGCTGAGGATCTGACTGTATTTTCCTTTATAAACCAAGAAGACTTTTATTCTCCCTTTATGTACTTAACTGGGAAAGTCCCTCAAGTCCTTGTTCCCACTCACCAAGTCTGCTGTCAATGACAAAACAGGATTCAAAGTGTCTTCACACCAGGAGGTCTAAGAGGTGGATTTTCAGAAAGGATTTACTGCTACAAAGGACAAAACCCTTTACATCTGCACATGAATGCCCTGAGGGTCTCAGGCAAAAATCCCACACCTTTGCCTGAAAGAGTTGTCAACAAGCAACGTGGAATTTTTTCACAGAATGGTCCACAAGGATGGATGGAAGCTGCCCATTGGCATGTGAGCTGATGTGGGAATCATTGACTCCAAAATATCCATTCATGGCAGATGCATTCAGGCAGACTCTGCTGGTATCTAGTTTTTTCACTGCGCAGGAAAATCACTGTGGTGCTTAAGAAAATCTAAAAGGGAGCTGATACAGCACTGAAACAATTTTGCATGGATATATTTAAAAGAAATAGATTCAGCTGCTGCCTGGCTTAGGCATTTCTGTGTTAATGAATATCCAAGTCAGTTAGCAATACTCAGAAATAATCCTTTTACTTTCTGGAGGAATAGGCTTTGGATTTTTTTTTTTTTTTCCTTGCATAAAACTCAGAAAACACCTGTGAATTTTACTAGAACTCCTTTCTAAAAGTGAAGATAAAGGTGTGATTACAAAAGCAGGAAATTGTAAACTGCAGATGCTGAGATTCCCAAATGCAAACGAGAGCTTAGGTGTCCAAATATTTCTGTATAAAGTAGGATTATCATTTTCCTTTACTTCCACAAGGACTCGTGTAGGAAATAAATCAAAGCAATGTGGTTTTTCAAGAAGAATTACTGCTAAAAAAGATTCACAGAGATGGGGGTAGGAAGGACTTCTGGAGATTGTTTAGTCCAACTCCCCTGCTCAAAGCAGGGTAGGCTACAGCAGGTTATTCAAAACCCATTTTCAGTTTCTGAATATCTCAAATGTTGATATTCATCAATTTATCTGATCAACCTCTTTTAGTATTTGGCCATTCTAACAATAATGAAGTGTTACCTTACACCTGAATTTCCTGTATGTCTGTTTGTGCTTGTTGTCTCTTGTCAGCACAGAGAAGAGCCTGGATCTATCTCCTTTGCACCCTCTCATCAGGTATTTCCACACACTGATAATCCCCTCCAAATCTTCTCTTCCGCAGGCTAAACAGCCAAAGGTTTCTGAGTCTCTTGTAATTCCTTAATAAATTTTGTGGCTCCTCACAGAAGCCTCTGCGTTCATGCTCTCAGCAGCATGAAGAACAAACACGGATGGAGAATTACTGGGTGCAAAATATATGAACAAGTAATTATCATAAAATCCTAGAACGGCTCGAGGTTGGAAGGAACCTTAAAGATCATCACTCCAATCTCCTGCCAGGACAGAGACACCTACCACTAGAGAAGATTTCTGGCCCTGGACACCTCCAGAGATTGTCAGTCCACAACCTCTCTGGGCAACCTGTTCAGTGGTTCTTCTTGTCCAGTGTTTCTTCTTGTCAGCACAGAGAAGAGCCTGGATCTATCTCCTTTGCACCCTCTCATCAGGTATTTCCACACATTGATAAGATCACCCCCAAATCTTCTCTTCCCCAGGCTAAACAGCCAAAGGTTTCTGAGTCTCTTGTAATTCCTTAATAATCTTTGTGGTTCCTCACAGAACCCGCTGTGTTCATGCTCTCAGCAGCCCAGCACTAGACCAGGCACTCCAGGGCTGAGAGAGAGGAATTATCACCTCCCTTGACGTGCTGCCAAGGCTCTTCCTCATGCAGCTGATGATGCTTTTGTATTTCCTCACTGCAAGGACACTTTGCTGGCTCAGGATCCACTTTGTGTCCACCCAGAGCTTTAGGTCCTTCTCTGTAGAACTGCATCCCAACAGCTGATTCCCAGTCTGCCCTTGTGCATGGAATTATTTCTCTCCAAGTGCATGTCTCTTTCCTCTTCCTCTTTCTGCCTGTTTCTCGAACCTCTCTGGTTCCCTGTGAGCCACAGCACAATCAACCTCTTGGTCTATCAACCACTGTTCTTAAGTTTGTGCAACCTTCAACCTTCTGGCAGGTGCGCTCTGTCCCATCATCCTGAGCATCAGTGAAGACATTAAACAGCATTGACACATCAAAAAGGTCTTTATAGTTCAGCCCAGACTGCCCAGGCTCTCTCTCCAGTCAATGGAGACGTAGGTGACCTCAGGGAGCAATTTATATATCCTAAAGCTTGATGCCTTAAGGCCAGGTTGGACAGGGATTGGAGGGACCTGGTCTAGTACAAAGTGTCCCTGCCATGGCAGGGGATTGGACTGGGTTTTAAAAGATCCCTTCCACCTCAAACCATTCTATGATTCTATGACTCTATGCCTAATTTTGGACAGAGAGAATTACTGCTTTGCAAGAAATCAGTTTTCTTTTCCTCTGTTTGTTCAGACTCGATGAGTGGAAACACAGAAAATTCCATTCCCAAGGTTAAAGACACCAAAGCATTAATGGTAAGCAAAACAGAGGCCTGACTTCCCTCTATGTTGCAGCCTTTTCTTACTCTCAGTACTATCTTTGTTCCTTTTATTAACACAGCCTAAAAAATGTTTTCCTTCAGCTGTCCCCCATTACAATTTTGGTGGAGTGTTGGGTTTTGGGTTTTTTTTATTATTTTCCTTTGAGTGGTTTCAATTAAATTGAAATTCCCTGAAGATATGAGCACTATAATTTGTCCTTACAAAGTGTACTCTTTATCACTTCTGTATAACCTGACAGCTCCTGCATTTCCTAATCCTCTAGCTTTATAGAATTTTCCTAACATATAAAAAAACATTTAAAGCCGTTCTAAAACAGATTTTAGTAAGTGTTGCTCTGCCAATTCAAGAAAGATTTCACTATATGAAGGTCTGATTAATTTCTTGATTATCTGAAAATTATGAAAAACCCTTTGAAAGTCCTAATCCTCTATATCCCATCCCTTCAAAGATGTGGTCATAAATCCCAGCCTTTCTTGAGCATTGAAAGTTTATGCTTTTCTGGGACATGTGCATAAAATTAAACAAGACTTCATTTTTTTTTTTTAAAGCAAACTCAATTTAAATGCCTGATTTTTATAAATCAAAGAAATTCTCACAATGTAACAGTTGTTAACAGTAACAGTTGTTCTCCTTCATATTATGCTGCTTCACCTGTACAGATACCATGAAACATTGAGGATTAATGATGTTTCAGTTCTGGATATCTGAGTATTTTGACATAGTAAGAACTTCAAATGTCTCTTGGATGGAGGTGCTTGTTCAGGCTTACTGAAAATTCAGGTGAACATGAGTGGATCATGCATCCAGAGGTGAAGATTTTCTAGCTTATCTTTGCTACTCATGGTAGCAGAGGCTATGGAACACAATTCATCCTTCCCTGGGCACAGAATTGTTTTTCTTGGCAGGTCTCCCACATAACATCACCAATAAAATTCTTGCCTTGATTGGCATTATTTTCCCTATTGCATTATCCATCAGATTTATTGTGCCCTTATGTTACTGATGTCCCAAGAGGCCTGGTGAAATGGCAAAAATCTTAACTAAAGGCCCTAGACACTCAGATGCAGGGAAATAATTGCAAGCTGCCAAACATTCAGGAAGCACTAGGCAAAGCAAAACAAACAAACATACAAACAAAACCCACAAAACCCATTAAAAAAACCAACAAAAAAATCAACATGTGAGAAGATTTCCTTTCACAGCAGATCAATTATCCTTTTGAAGCATCTGTGATACAAGTGATACTTCATTGCTAATATGAAATTAATACTGGGATCATAAAGATAACTATGTGCAGCTCCATTCCAGCAGGGCTTTAAGTGTTGCTTGATGAGGGCCTTCAGAATTATTGCTCTACAACCAGGAAAACGTGTTCTCTACCTGGCATATCAATGTTTTGTGAGAGCTCCTTGGTTAATTTGCTTTCCTTGATTGGTGGTCTGTGTGTCCTTCCCTGTTTGTAGGTGTAAATATTGTTTTCCATGGTCACACAGGAGGCTGTAAGTGCTGTAACCTGTCCATCAACCTGCCCATCAAGTCCTGTTTTGAACCTGCTCAGCACATGTGGAGCAGAAATCTCTCTCAGGCAGAGGAACAAGTAACAGCAGAGCAGAAAGCACAGCTCTGGATCAGAGCCTTTTATTCTCATTGAAGATCTCTGAGGATCTTCCCTGCCCAATGCCTTCAAAACAATTCCTTAACCCAAAATATTCTATTTATCAGAGTGTGGTGCCACTGTCAACACCCTCAATTAGCCCTGCTGATGTGCTGAGCTGATTATCTTAAGATCAAGCTGCCATTATAAAGCCACCATTGCTCCCCAGACCAGAGACAGACTCCATGCAAGATGCTCTCAGCTGTGAGGAAATGCCAAGGGTATCTTAAACAAAACATTCCACTATTTTTTTACCACAGGCAGACTGCATGGGAGTGTTTCTGTAGCTGGTGATGGACCCAAGGGCAAGACTCCAGTCCTGGAGCTCCAGCAACAGCACAACAAACTCTTATCACCCCTGGAAAACAAGACTACCTTTCCTGTCTGACAGCAGGGCAAAAGTAATAAAATAGGCAACAAAAGGGAGTAATGTCTTGATTTGGAAGGTGGTGAATACATTGAGCAACTGACTGTATTTCCTGATACCAAAGCAATAAATACAAGATGGTGTGAAGAAAACAGTCTGATACAACTTTGCTATTGAGAAAAGCATGCTTGGGAGTGTGGAAAAATTGCCAAGTTGTTCAGAGAGGATGAACAAATGATCTTTCTTTGCCTCATGTGTACAATTCCTTGTCATTTTCCAGTGCAAAGTCAGAGGCATTCTGAATACAACAGCTTGAATTTCACTGAGCATTCTGAGCTGACAATCTGTGGTGATGGCCCAGATGAACATCCACGCTCCTCCTCCATGCTTCTAATCAACAACAAAAGCTTTCATGGGACAAACTCCAGCCCATCTCGATAAGGGGACAGATACAATGTGTTTCCCAAATTCTCACTGGGTAGAGAAAAAGGTACCTCTATTACTGTGATTCCTCAAGTGAATATTGTCAAGGAAATGTATCCCAGAACAGGCCTGGGATTACAGCCCTGTCTCTTCCATTCTCAGGGAGGTGAAAACCCTTTTTTTTTGTTTGTTTGTTTGTGGGTTTTTTTGTTTTTTGTTTTAACAGTTTCACTCTTCTCTACTATACTGAAAGATAAAGTTAAGACACTGCATGAGCACTTGGAAACTGTATAATTTTTTCTCCCTCCACATTTCCTATTGTCCTCCTCTCCTATTGCAATTCTGACAGCCTGGGCTCCCAGCTGTGTCCCATATTGTGCTTAATAAACTCATTACATTTGGACACTATTAGGACCTTCCACAGCACGTGTTCTTGCAACACCAGGGATGGAATCCAAGGTACATAAATCTGGCTGTCTGAAAGGGAACCATCTCTATCCATGCTGGCTTCTCTCAGCTGCTTCCACAGTGAATGGAAGAGGAGAAATTGCCCTCAGCAGCACATGGCTTTGCCTTGCTCCCAGATAATGTGCTACTCATCTTGGCAAACAGATGTAATAAAGTGCAAAATCACTTTGATTAGCTCAGGAGAGCCTGTGTGGAATAGGCACAGCCCTGAGAACAGCAGAAGTATCAAATTAAAGAGGAAGAAAAGCGATTGAAATCAAAGTCAGTGTTCGGTCAAGAGGTTAAGCTGGGAATTGGAAGAAAGCTTTGGACCATCAGCAGAAAAATGACCTGAAAGTGCCTTCCAGAGAGAGGAGGAAAGTAAAAATAAACTCAGAATTTTGAGAGGACTCCATACAATGTGAATACTTTGTAAACCATTTTTAATGGTTTACATTATACAAAAATACATTTTCTTTGACAGAAGAAGACACTACAGTGTTAATAGACTCAGATTCCCAACCACATGGCTCTGATTCAGAGCTGGATCCCATCTTTCACCTCAAAGCACAGAGTAGACTCATATCCCTGCAATGAGGAAAACTGATGAGGAAAATGCATCCCTGGAGGTGCTTCAAGGGCATGTGGATGTGGCACTTGAGGACAGGGTTTACTGATGAACCTGGTGATGCTGAGTTAATGGTTGGACTTGATGATCTTGGAGGTCTTTTCCAGACTAAAAGATTCGATAATTTTAAAAGCTCTGACACAAAAGGCAGTCATAGCCTTAGACAGAAAGAAATAAGTCTAGAGAAAATATGTCTAAAGAAATGAATCTAGGGAAAAGAGTCTAGAGAAAAAAATATCTCTTTCTTTCTTTCTTTCTTTCTTTCTTTCTTTCTTTCTTTCTTTCTTTCTTTCTTTCTTTCTTTCTTTCTTTTTCTTTCTTTCTTTCTTTCCCTGCCTCCCTGCCCTTCTCTAGATAATGTAAATATTCAGCTTCATTCATACACCACCACTTCACTATTATTATGAATAACGCAGCTTCACCACTTTTAGAAAAAAAAAAAAAAAAAAAAAAAAAAAAAAGGAAAATATAAATGAAGGGAAGTGATTCATTCCCATGTAACAATCATCTCTTCAGCCAGTGATTAAGACTGTCTCTATATTCATCTTCATTATCTGCTCATGGATGTCCAGTGACAGTTCTAGAAGATGAGCTGGCCCTATGGTGCTCTATAGGGTGGCAGAATATGGCCCTAAGGGAGTACCTGGGAAGGTCAGAACAATGCAGGAGCAAAACAATTTCATTTGAACACACACAGGCTTAGACACACAAGTACATGCAGAACTCATTAGCCAATAAATGATGTGTTCTCTTATTTTATCAATTCTAGAGGTGTCCAAAAAACCCCAAAAGAAACTCATTAAAACACAACTAGAAGCTGTCAGTTGTATCCATTATAGCATCGTTTATACTTCTGTCAAATTCCAAGCTACTACAGCAGCAATCTTATCTACAGATCCTCTGAACAGGAGATAAAGGAAATTAAAACAATGGGTAATTTTCCTCTTTTTCATCTGTCTGTTGAAGTGAAAGCTGGAAATCCTGATTATAGATATTAAGCTGATGATGAAGTTTATAAATTGACAGGATGGTCATGGGATCAGACGCAACCCAACTTACTATGATTCACATTTTCCTTTAGGTGTCATGTGGAACTGGAATATCCCTTGTGGCCCAGAAAACAAACAAAGTGCTGTTCCTTTCCACTGGATAGCTTTGTCATTTTATCGTCATGCATCCCAGTAAAACCCAGGATACAAACACGTAAATCCAATCAAGCTGAAATCCCCTCTTCTCCAACGTACCCACTGCTCAGTTTGAAATAGGCTGACTCATGTCTCAAAGACACAGTGAAAATGCCTCTCACCCCATGGGGGGTCCTTTAGAGCCCTGGGTGAGAGTAATCTCATTAAAATGAGTACCTCTAAACCTGAGATAATTTCCACAGATTCCCTATATAGTCCCTGAGATGTAATCAGCACATCCCATAGAGTTCACAGCATATGTTAGACTATCCTAAATTATGTATTTCAAAGCAGCAGATTAATTACATCCTATTTCTTGATATTTTCTATCAGGAGGAAGGGAGGGAAAGAGAAGGATTTGAGAAGCAGCATTAAAAGATGCAGTCCAAACATTAAAAGTTGCCAAAGCCACACCGAACTGATGAGTAGCATCTTATAGTGGGCAGCAAATTAAGGTTAAATAATGTGTTTAGCAACAGGTTTTTTTCTTGTTGTTGCAACCTCCTCCCTTTAATTTCCTCTCATCAGACCAAGTGTAAATTCAGGTCTTCACTTGCACCCAGTTTGAGTTTAATATGCAATTTAAGCTCAGTTGAAATGGCACTGAAATTATGTGATCATCATCATCACGTCAGGTAATGAAGGCTTGATCCTTTAGAAACTCTTTAGGACAGAGGATTTTGGCCAAAGATTTCACAATTTCATCATGGTGAAATACAATACACACAATTTATCAGTTCTACATTATTCCCCTATTTCCTTGGATACTCTGTGGAGAGGGTTTCTTTAAAACTCTTGGAATAACTACAAGAACAATGCAGTAGACAGAGACAATTTCCCAGGCTGGCTCTCATGGAAACACAGGATCTGCCCACCTTGGTCAGCATTTGATAAAAAGTTCTGAAAATGATTAGAGCACTTCCTAACATCCAATCTAAAGAAAAGCAACCTAAGAAAGAGAAAGCTTCATTGATCTCCAGCACTGGGAGATCCACTTCAGCAGCCTCCAAAGGATGCAGTTTATTAAGACAAGAAATCCAGTTGTCCCAAAGCTCTCATTTCTGCAGGCTGCATTAGTGACAACCCTCATGGCTGCAGAGGGAACAGAGCTACATTCAGCTGGCCTCCCTCGGCTTCCTGATCCAAACAGAGGATTAATGAGAGGATTAAAGGTGGACCAGAACAGGAAAATAAAGGAGAAAATCATCAATGGTATGTAAGAATCAGCAGGCAAAACACAGGGTAAATTTTAGTGGTTTATCTGTGCTTTGGCTGACCTTGGAAATATCCTTGTGTTTAAACATGGAAGTAATCCTAGGAATTAGGTACTGGTAGCACTGAATAACATTGAGTTATCTTCACAACATTCTCTGGCTCAGGCCAGTCTGGTAAACTGGCATTTCAGTCTTTTGTTGTGGTTCCCTGGGAATGTATTCTGCACCAAAGACCAGCTTTTCTTTGAAGGCAACACTCAAACCCCAAAACCAACCAACTAACCAACCAAATGAAAATACTTATTTATACCAAAACTTATACCAAAAATACTCCACAAGCAAACAAAACCTCCAACACTCTCCACCCCCCAAAAGAAAAACAAAACAAAACAAAAAACTCAACAAACAAAAAAAACCCAGCCCAAACAAATCCTCCGCATGCAGTAGAAAAGGTGAATCTGCCTTTTATGGTATTTCCTCCCTCATATCCCAGAGTTCACTTCTGTCCCTGGAGCTTGTTGCCAGCTGCAGCAAATGAGGCATAGGATGAGTTTGTATGTTTTTCTGAAACATGTAACTCACTGGGGAAAGCAGGATAGGGACACAAAAAGGAAAGGAAGAAAATTATCTTCTCCCAGCAAATAAAACTGAATGTGTGATAACCTGGAGTCAGCACAGTGGGAGCCTGTTCTGGACAAGCAGAATAAATTTTCTGTTGGAGTCTGGATAGGATGGTGCACAGAGGACTCTCCAGGGCACAGCTTGGCTGCCATAAGACACGTCCAGAGAATTGGGTATTTTACAGGAGTTTGTTTTATTCAGAAACAGCCATGAAATGAAAGCACTGTGTGAGGCAGAGAATAATTTTTCCAGTAATAATTTGCACATTTTGGGTGTGTGTAGGTCTCCCACTTAGATGAAACCAAAATGTTGTAGCATGGATTTAGATGTCTTTTGGATTGTTTAATTCTATCCAGCACTGCTTGACTCTAATTGATCACAAAATTCTCCTTGATGGATAATAATAACAGGTTCTATAGAAATAATTCTGGCTCATGTTTTGCAAAGGAGTGTGGTATTCTGTGTTATCTTCAAGTCAGCAATGAAAATAATGTCAGTTCTTAAATCAAAATAATGTAGGATGACATGAAAACAACCCTTCCAAAAAGCAAAACAAACTAATAAACAAATCCCAAACCCAAACCAGGACATTAGGGCTTACAGGTCATAAATAAGCAGGTGAATAAAACCTAATAATTATTCAGTGACCGTCATCCAGTTACAGTCCAAAAAGCCATGATTAGCACCTCTCTAAAATGGAAATGGACTTGGTTTTCTCTTTCTCCTGCTTTTTAAATGTGTTTCCCAAAGCAAATCAAATGTCTCAGTTTGCTCCCAACCTAGAGGTCTCCTCAAGGCAATCTTCATCTCTGAAGACAAAAGCAGAAAGTTCTGCAGGGTGCCTTGAGTGAGAAAGGAGGACTGTGAGTACTTCACATCCAGGTAACCTCAGTACTACAGACACACACAGGATTCATTTTGCTCTGAGTACCTGCTGTACCTCCTCTGGAATAACACCAAATTCTCTTTTTTACACTTTCACAGTGTTTTTCTTTTCCAGTATTTTTAAGTTAATAGTATTTGTTTGCATTAGCTGAGAGGAAATTGAGATTTCTTCATTAGAAGATGTGAATTCTTTCCTTCTGCTGCCCCTCTGTAGAAATGAGGTGTCCACCATTGGGTACAAATCCCATAGGAATGCTTCAAACACCTCAAGGAGGCTGTGGACACGCCTGTCCCCAGCTCTGGCTGTGATGGAAAGGACATTGCCCCCAGTCAGCCTGGAGACACCAACCTGTGCTGCCTGGTGCTTCCTATCCACACCAAGCTCCTTGTAGGATCACTGCCTGACCCAGCTTACTCCAGGAGAACTGGCTTAAATGAGGCCTTAAATTTTAGCTATTGTATATTTTAGACTCTGTGCTGGTTTGGTGGGCAGTTTTAGGTTTCATATTCAATGTTAGTGAGCTCTCTTCACAGAGTAGACAGACAAAATAATTCCTTCTCCAGTTTGATACCAAGGACAACTTTCAGGCCCAAGAACAAAACCAAGGGTGAAGTGAGAAGCAAAACCAAGGAGGATGGAGCTTCATGACCTGGAGCTGGAATTGGACAATTAACTCCAATGTGCTGATGGAACAGAACTTATAAAAGTGTGAGCCCTCATGGTAGGTTTTCCATTTTGTGCCCATTTTAGATTCACCTTGTGTGGTGGGTTCTTGTGCTGCCCAGGTGTGTCCATTGAGGCCTTTTCATAAATCCCTGCTTTATCCTTTTGCTCTGGCTGGGCTCTGTTCCAGGTCAGCCTCCAGAAGGCGTTCTAAATATTGGGTTGATTTAGACTGAATATTAGGAATAAATTCTTTACTCAGAGGGTGGTGGTGCCCTGACACAGGGTGCCCAGAGAAGCTGTGGCTGCCTGTGTATCCCTGGAAGTGTCCAAGGCCAGGTTGGACAGGGTTTGGAGCAACCTGGGATAGTGGAAGATGTCCCTGCCCATGGCTGGGGGTTGGAAGTGGATGATCTTTGAGGTCTCTTCCACCTTGAACCATTCTGTGATTCTATGATTTTGTGAGTCTATGAAGAAATGAAGCTTTGACAGCAAAGGCCAGTGCAGAGCTGGGTCAGGGAACTCCCCTCAGCAGCTCAGAGGGGAGATTCAAGAAGTGATGATGAGATGCTGGAGCTGGCTGGAGGTTCTGGGTGTCCTCAGAGAGCTGCAGGACTCCAAAATAACTGCATGGACTTTACACTTCAAAACTCATGGACCCAAGGTCTTCATATGACCCTACGGGTTTTTTTCCCCCCTTTTTCTTGTATGTGCTATTTCTTACTCTTCATGTTTATGATTTTAACTCTCCAGCAGCAGATTCATTTTGTTGTTCTTGACAGAGCAGGAGAAGCTTGGTCTTAGCAATGCATATATTCTAATTTTCTGACTGGAAACATTTTCCAGTAATAAAATATGCACCAAATTCTCCCGCTCTTTAATTTGCCATTTAATCGATGTGTTCTCATCATGCTCAGTAAATGGTGCACTGTCAGTTTAATTTGTTCAACTCTTGTTGTGCTACTTGTTTTCACCCCTCTTGGCTTCCCCCCTCCCCAGTACATAACCAACATCTCATTTTGCATCCCATGTGGGAGTTCTCTGCTTTAACCAAGTAAATCTTTTAATTCTTAATTTGGTATTCTCATCTAATAGATTCACCCATGAAAAGAGCCCGGAAGGCTGGAGCTAAGAAAAATCACTTTCATTTTCTCAGATACTATCGAGTGGTTTAATGTAAAATACACATGCAGTGCGCAGTTTGTGATCTCAGATTTTATCATCCACGCGTTGCAGAACTGAGTCAAACCTGATCAGGTTTTTGATGAAGGGATAAAGATTCAAGTCTGGGCTGGAACCAGACTTAATAATGGTGAGATACTGGAAAAGAAGTAGTCGCAAAACAGCAAGGAACAGTTCACAAGAGAGACTGAAATTTGGCTCCAAAGCACTGGTGTGAAATGTGGACACCAGCACAAGTCATCCAAAGCAGAACTTAGAACTTAATTAACCTTGCTGCTTCGTTATTAGGGATCTCAATTTAAATTAATGATCAAAATTAAAGTCTTTAAATAGCAAATGGACAATCTATATTTAATCATAAATGCTATTTCTGTTTGTCATTTACATGTTTTGCTTTTTTTTCCCCCACCTTAAAAAAAGGTTGATGATAACTGAGTTGGGAGACAGAGTTTGGAAATATTTTTTTTATAACTGGGGAAGGTATTTCAGGAATATTTTAAGCAGATATATATTTTAATTTCTATTTTTTTCATTGATTTTTCCATATTGGACTACACCATATGGATCATTCTGATTCAGTTTCTAGCAATTCATAATTTAATCAAGAATTACTGTCTAAGAATTGAACAGAAATTAAAAGCACATTTGGAAATGCACACACACGATGTTCTAAGCACCCCTGCCCTGACTGAGGAAGGGAAAACAAAGTTGCTCATGACATTGAAATTTATTGAGAATTACGTGATGCCCTGAACAAAGAAAGAATCATGTGGTGTTAGTGAATTGACTGTACTGCTTCTGGACAAAGAGTTCTTCCCAGTTAATTATTAGCATTTAAATTATAAGCAGAGATATTTTAGTCTCTTTCTGCTGTTAATAAAAAGAGCCTGACACCTCCGTGGGATGAATCATATTTTGACTTCAGTCACTCTTTGGTCTCTTTGGTTAGAGATGAATCCTGTACTGACTGCCCTCCTAATTCAGAAATAAGAGAGTTTATCCTTTTTTTTTTTTTTTTCCATGGCCTGCCTCAGTTTCACAACACGTTGTGACTCTGAAGTTTCTCCCAGCTTCCAGATTGTGTATTTTCATGAGGATTTCAGTCAGCCTTGTTTCCCTGGAAATTAAAACTAAATTCCTGTGAGAGTGCTCACGATCTTTAATTACCAGGATGAAGAGTGGTGTTCACTCTGCATGGTTTCTTCCAAAAAGACTGAAAAATTGGTTTTATTGCTACAACAGACCCATCTTTAAGTTAATTCCAGGTCATTCCTTTTCAAAGACATCCCATCCCTGGAAGTGTCCAAGGCCAGGTTGGACAGGGCTTGGAGATAGTGGGATGGTGGGAGATGTCCCTGCCCATGGCAGGGGGTTGCAATGAGATGAACTTTAAGGACCCTTTCAACCCAAACCATTCTAGGATTCTTCCCTCCACCCCCCAGACCACATTAATTTTTTTTTTTTTTTTTCCAAATTTACTGTGAATGCTGACAAATATAAAGATTGATGATTTTTTTAAACTTTTGTCTCTTAAGCATGATTTTGTGGGTTTTTTTTTTTTTTTTTTCCATTTCACTTCTTTAATTTTTCCTTTTACAAGCCTCGTTTTGGGGGGTTGGTGAGTCCCTTCCATGGCAGTGGGATTGGCTTTAAGGAGTGCCCACCCTCCACACCCCAGCACTTCTGTCACAGGAATAACCCCCAAAATTGCTACCATTCACTGGACATATTACAAATCCTGAACAATCTGTTCCTGCAACTCCCTGGGTGTCTGTGGATTTTAAAAGGCCAACAGTTTTACGACAGATCCCTATGATAAACAAAAATTCTGGTATGTCAAGGTGTGCTACAAAAAGAGAAAAGAAAGACAACCCAGTAAAGAAAAACAACCCTTCTGAAGAAATTGCCAGTTGTACTCTGACTTCTGAACATCTCTAAAACGCTAAAAACAGACATGAAGAAAATGCTCTAAAATTGCTCTTGTTGTTATTGTCACTAAGGAAACAACTTCCAAGGAGTCTGCAAGTTGAATATACAGGCTCTTTGATGTGCAGCCAACTCTCTCTTCCAGCACACTTCCCAACTCTCTGGTGAATCAGGTCTGTCCACCAAGGGAGGTCTCTCCTGCCCTGTCTCAGCTGAGACTTCATTCCATGCAGGGTTTGAACTCTGATGCTCCAGAAAATCCAGACTTGCCACAACATGCGATATCAAAACACAGTCATGACTAAACTGAGGGGTTTTGCCTTAAGATACTTCTGCAATCCGACAACACTGCCAGGAGAGCTAGAATAGCACAGAAGCTGGGGAATGTGGGAGGCACAAGGCAGAATTTTTTGTCTGTTCATTTGTGGAGATTTTTCAGCCATGCTTCACACACACACCCCCCCCACACACAGAGTGACTGAGATGTGTGCTGGGTTTGGATTGAGGCAAAGGGGTTTGTTGAAATTGTTTAACCTCTTCAGCCCTTCAAGCAGAGTGGCCATCTGCACACTGCCTGTTGGGAATGATGTACGAGATTGGATCATCTCTGATTTGAGCCCAGGCATTGTAAAGCCAAATCTCAGCTGACCTGCAAACCAAATCAACATGCAAAACATTTATCATTAATTTCATAATAATTTAATAACGGTTTAGTGACCAAATTCCTGGAGTTTAGGATGTTCCCTAGTGGTGTTCAATTCCCCAGCATCATCACAGCCAATGTTTTCCTGAGTTGTAGAGGCCCTCATATCCCAAAAAAGCTTGACAACATATTCTGCTGAAATGCATTCAAACAGGAGCATGCAGAGCAAATATTCCCTGTCACCAGTTCTGCTGCAGACTAAGGAGCAAAAAGTAGCTAAATTAATTGAAAAGAGACAGCACAGAACAGGCAGCAACTAAGGAGTAGAATTTATTTATTTATTTATTTTAATTACTGGAGACTGAGCCAAGACTTAAAGAAAACTGGTTAAATAGAATCTATGCAAAGGCTTCACTAATATAAAATCATTTCAGAGCATTTGAAATTTGAAAATATTTTCTCATTACCATGGACAGATGTCCATGATCTGACCTCCTAAGGCTCCTTGGAGGACTAAAGCACTTTTACCCAAGAACCAGAACATGTCTTTGTAGACAAGTTTATTTCTACTGTGTCCTTATCTTCTTTCAGTCTCTAGTCTTCTATTCCCCTTCTCCTTGTGTAAAAGGGAAATCTGTCTCTCTTTAACTCTCACTTCTGAGCTACGTAGACCAAAAGTGCTTAAAAGGCCTAAAAGCAAAGCTGTTCTGTCCGAGCCAACAGCTGGACCACAGTGAATCCATCTGTCAGTGGCAACAAATCAATAACCACAGAGCAATCCCCTACCAGGGAAAAAAATCTCTGTGCAGCCAGCCAGGAGCCTTTGCTTTTCTGTTAAACTCATCACCCACCTTCGGATCAGAAGTGATTTCTCAGCTACCTCTTCATGAAGAAGAGGGAGCTCAAGGAAGAGCCAACAGCCATCAGTGGTGGCTTCATCGCAGGGGCAAGAAAATGGCTTTGATATTGTAACCTCAACATGAAATACATCAGGTTTGGAACCTTCCTTGGCTTTGTGGTCAAGTAATGGCTTTTCCACCATTCCTTCACTCTCTGCCAAACTGCTTCACCACCAACCAGAGCAGCCTCATCCCATCATACCTGTGAAAACACTCTCTGAGCCACGGTGTTTGCAACTCCTATTTGCCTTCATTTGTTAAATAACTTATTTAGATATTGCACAGACAGTTTGGAGATCAGGTTCTCCTGGGCTCCTGCAGATACCTGCTGTTTCTCTCCCAACAGAGCCCTGTAAATGATTTTCTGCCTTCCTCACCATTTCCAGTCTCATTGGTATTCACGCCAGTGCTGTCAAGAAAACGCACCTCTGCTGAAGAGATCTTAATGAAAACAGTTTCCCCTGATCTAGGGAGATTCATTTCATCTCAAAAAGACAACAGAAATTTCTGTCACTCTGCAGCGTGGAGATAAAAAAGGCAAAAATGCAAAACCCAAGCAATTGAAAGATGTTTGACGACGAGTCTGTGCCTGTCTGAGCACACAAGAACTCTGACGTGTTTTCCTCAGATAATTCCTTAACTAGCAATTTAGGATAATGGCAGCGACACTTTTAAGAAATCCTTTGGGAGAAGAGTAAGTATTTGCTTTTCAATTCTATAAACCTATGAAGGAAATATTTTGATTTTTTTTTTTTTTTTAACTTTAAATCTATTAACACTATGTCCCATCCTTGACATGGAAAGCCTTTGTTTTGTAAATCCATGAGGGGAGTTAGGAGAGTATTTTACAAATCAAAGTGGATTTTCCTCCAGTAGTTTAAGACATGCACTTTGTGGATGTTTATAGATAATCAAGTCATGCCAGACTCCTGTAATGAAGAGTGGTGGGGGGTGGTGGTGGAGGGGAAGCCTACAATGAATAAGACATTTGATTTATTTAAAATTTTTGTCTCCAGCAAAGAAATTAAAATTGAAAAAAAGAAAAAAAAAGGAAAAAAAAAATTGAACTTTATATTCTTATGCTCTGTAGATATAGAGTAGAAATTTATATCTTTGTAGATGAGATGGAGAGAGTCTATTTACAAGGGCACGTAGTGCTAGGACAAAGGGGAATTTTGAACTGAATGGAAGCAGGTTTAGATTGGGTATCAGGAAGACAATTGTTCCCTTGAGGGTGGTGAGGTGCTGGAACAGTTTTCCCAAAGAAGTTGTGGATGTCCTATCCCTGGAAGTGTCCAAGGCCAGGTTGGACAGGGCTTGGAGCAACCTGGGATAGTAGAAGGTGTCCCTGCCCATGGCAGGGGGTAGAATGGGATGATCTTCAAAGTCTCCTCCAACCAAATTATTCTGTGATTCCATGACAATGATATATTGTAGAAATTTACTCAAAGTGTAGCTCTCCAGGTGTCCTGTACAGGTGCTGTGATTTTGCAATGGAATTTCATTGCTACTGGAGCAACACATTGAATAAATCCCCAAATGAACAAACAAGTTTCAATACTTTGACTGACTCATCTAAATGATTTATTTTAAAAGAATTCAAAGAATGTCAGTAGAATATTTGCTAAGAGATATATTAAGAACTTGGGGTCATGTCTCGTTTATCCCATGGTATTGTTGAAAGGCCAAGTTACAACAAGCAGGATGAATATACCTGACAAACATTTCAGCATTACTGGCATTAACAATATGGGTTCTTTCCCTGAGCTCATTGCACAATGTCGAGTAGGAGCTGTTCCAAAGCTGCTCACAGGAAACTCACAGGGGAAAACTCAAAACAAGAGGTGGAGGAAGGAGTAGGTCACCCTGTGTTTCTCTTGCTTTGTGTTGTAATTCATGGGTCACTGAGGGCAGCAGTCTGCTGAGAGAGGCAATAAAGAATAAAGTGTGGGATCCTATAGAACAGTTTGTAAAACTTGAAAATACAGTTTCCAGCCATGGAGCTCATGGTGATGTTGTCTGAAGTCATGGTAAGTACAGCCTGAATCCCAACTGGACAAAGAGGGAACACAGGAAAAAAGGGCAGAGAGTGATAATAGCACAGACGGGAGTGGAAAGCATTTGGAGGAACATGCACTGTTTTATTCTTTTGCACATTTCATTAAATGGCAAATTACTGTGGTTCCTTTTGCTGAGAGTGGAGGAGTTTACATCTTTCTTAGAGATGAGAACTTTGTTGAAGGCTAATTCCAGCTTCAGGTGCTGTCAATATTACCTGCCCAATTTAGAGCACATTAGTATTTTTTTCTTTCTTCATGTTCCCTTACATCAGTGATTCTTCTTAGCCTCCTTCAACTTAGAGGAGAAAAAATTGCCACAAAGGCTAATACAATGTTTAGAAGGACTGAAAATAAAGGCAGGAGGATGTTGGGACAGCATCCTGATTTATGTTCCTCCAGCAGCAAAGGAAGCAAAGTCCTGAGATGCATTTTGAGGAAAGATGGAAATTATTACTTTCTTTAAGTTAGGAAATCCTTAAAGATTAATTGCCTTCTTTACTCAGAGGATGATGGGGCACTGGAACACGTTGCCCAGAGAAGCTGTGGATTCCCTTTCTCTGGAAGTGCCCAAGGCCAGGTTGGGCAGGGCGTGGAGCAACCTGGAATAGTGGAAGGTGTTCCTATCCATGAGAGGGGTGGAACTGGATGAGCTTTGAGCTCCCTTCCAGCCCAAACCATTCCAGGAATCTCTGATTGGATCTCTGATTCTGTGTTGAGGGCAGTTGCAGAGATGTGAAAGAACAAGGTGGGCTCAGCCATCCTCAAGTCTGTCTTCTTTATCTTTGCCATTCTTGATAAAAATGCACTAAAATGATAAATACAGCTCTTGTTTTCTGGTCTGAACTTCTGTCTGTGTTGCAATGCAAACACAAAGGCACTAAAGGTGATTTTTCAGTCACACAGAAGCAGTAGCACATTACAGGGCTGCATTTTGGAAATGGCAAGGACACGGCACAAGTAGAGGAAAATCTGGCATGTTGAAACCAGCCCATGAATCAGAAGCTCTAATATTTTGGGTTAAAGCTCTCAGAGCTGATTTATAAAATGCCAGTTTGAACATGCTGCTAAGGAAAGTGATATGGATTATCCTGGCCATGCACTCAGACACACCTGCACATCCTTCCAGTCTGGCCACTCTACACAAAGTGGGGAGATCTGTTAACTTTTCTTTTTTCAGATCATCATACCTGGCTTTCCTGGCTCTTCCACAGCACTCACTGCCCAGTATTCCCCCATAGCTAATGGAAGTTAAAAGGATGTCCAATTATTTTAGAAACCTGATTTGGGATTAAAAGAATTGAAATCTGGATTCCACAGGTTTAATTGTTGCAAAGACAACATATAATAAACACCATTTAGTTCCACCCAGACATCTGCACACATAAAAATGTTGTAATTTAGAGCAAGTAGGTATAAAAGAAGCAAAAAGGAAATTACATAAAATTATATATGATTGCCAGAAAATACAGACAACCCCTGGTTTAAACGAAAGCATTTTTAAACTTTGACATTTCAGTGAATGACATTCATTATGGAATAGCCTGCCAGTTCATTAAGCAGAATATCAGGTTAGAGTTTCTGCAGTCAGTGAAGAAATGAACTGCATGTTAATGTTCAGGTGAACTTCCTTCTCACCCTTTTAGAAAATAACTGTGAGTTCCAAATTATCTGATCTGAGTGATCTGGTTGAGCCACCACATTGTTGGGTTTATACCCATGTTTTTCATTGTCTTTCACACACTAAACTTCTTCTGGCTGTGAATGGATTTGGCAAAGGGTCACATCCATGGTACTGCATAATGTAGTGTAAATGAAAATATGCATAATCTATTTATTGAAGCTCTTTGGGAATAACAGAGTAACTAAATTATGTCCTTGTTCTAATTCAGGAAGGACAATTGGAAGGAAAGCAAGAGGTCAATGTAATGATCCATCAGGAGAAAAAACATTAAATCAAGACCATGTCAAAAGGGAGACCTTTAGTTTGGAGAAACCATTTTTATTTCTGCTAGGAAGATGTGAAACTTACATTTCCAGATGGATCCTGGAGAGTTAAAAAACATTTTTCTTTCAGGGAAAGTTTCATCAGAGGTTTTCCAAACTGATGCACATAAAGCTCCCCAGAGGACCTGGAAGATGCTGAGTCCATGAGAAGAATATTAAAGCCTGGAACTTTGAAGAGTTTTGCTCTAAATAGGCCATGTTTTGCTTTAATTACCTTGGACCCACCTCTGTGCTTTCTGGAGACAGAGAATGTGCCAGAAAAATGAAAGCAGACAAAAGACACACAAACCTTCACCAAAGAAAGTGTGCAGCTGACACAGTTCATTCCAAACAGGAGAGTTTGGAGAAACTGAAACAACCTGGTAGTAAAGCCAGCAACACTTTGGAACCTGGACAGAAATGTATTTTCACATTAAAAATGCAAAACTATGTGTAGATGGAATTTACATCTCAAGGAAGCTTGGAAAAGGAGTCACAAAGAAAAACTCCAGACTGGAGATGGTGAATTACAAACATTCAAAGAATTCAGAAGTTCCTTCTCACCCTAGAAGGGCAGAGCAATCTGCAACAAAAGCCAGGAGCTGTCAGTGGTAGCTGAATCTGGAGAAAGTCAAATGCAGTCTCAAGGTTGTCTCACAAAGAAATGATTCCAGAAATTATTTGGAGCTAAATAGATACACCTATAATGTAGCTTTTTTTTTTTTTTTTTTTTATGATTTTTTTTTTCTTGTTTTGGGTTTGGGTTTTTTGGGGTTTTTTTGTTTTGTTTTGTTGTTGTTGTTGTTGTTGTTGTTGTTGTTGTTTTTGTGCCATAGTATCTTAACTGTGATCCAAGACAGGAATTCAAAAAGGTTTCAAGCCCTGCATGAGAGCAGATGAAAATCAATCAATTCTTTGCGTGTTTGGTAAGAGCACTGAGGCCAAGATTTGATCAGTCTCATTCTACAACAATAGGAGGAGGGATCAGACAGCAGGACAGGACTCAGACAGCAGATGAAACCATCTCAGTGGTGTTTATGGAAGACTTTTCAGGCTAAAGAGCTACAGAGCTCAGTCTATAGTAGATAACTGTATTTATCCACATCGACTGGGCACTGGCCAGAGGCCAGAATCAGTAGCTGGAACGCTGGTGTTTGGTGCTGCAACACCCCAGGGTATTTAAGCAGCCCTCACAAAGAGGGGAAACGATGTGCTGTAGATAAACAACGTGCACTGACAAATCCCTGATGGATGTTGATACCCCAGGGGATCTCAAGTGACACTTAACACCTCTGTTTAAGTGGCTGGATCATTTCCTAAATCTCCTTTTATTTTAACAGGTGTTTCTGCACTCAGATACAGGCAGACACTCCAAAATCCCAATTCGTCTCGAGGTGTCTTGATCGGAGAGCTGGATCCTATTTCTGGTCAGCATCATAAAGATTATCTTAGCAAAAGGGACCTGCAAGTTCCATACAGAAAAAAGGGAATGAGCTGAATGCTAGAGGTGAAAATCTGTCAGGGGTACACTTGCTGGAGGCACCAAAAAGGCTGTGATGTACTTCTCTTCTTCCCTTCTGCATGAAATTCAGACTTTGGTAACCTGTGAAAGCTCTTCTCCATGACTGTCATTGCTACTTCCAGCTGTGGAACCAGCAACAAGCCAGAGAACAAAAAGCTGGAGAATACAGGGCAGCAACCAGAGGCTTGGATGAGGCACAGAAACAAATTCCACGTGGCTAATATTGGCTTCCCACTGTGCTCTCTCCCTGCAGCCACCAAGAACTATTCTCTGATGAAGTTGGTTCCAGCTGTTCGCCCACTGCACGTAATCATCTCGGCTCACAATCCCATTCAGCAGCACAAAAGCCCCATCCAGGCTGTCAAAAGCCACGAAAGCCGAGGGAATGAGCGTGGCTTGTGCCATCCAAGGCTCCAGTGACAGCTGTGACACATTCGCAGCCTTAGTCATGAGGAGCTCAAGCATCTGCGGTATTTCGGATGCTCTCTCATCTCCTCTGCATTTTAAGTTAGAGCACAAAACTCCTGGAAGGAATCCAAAGATCCAGCTCTCTAAAACACAGGAAATGAGTAACTTCACTAACTTTAACTTGGGTCTTTAAATAATGCACTTGTGCTGGCTTCTTTATAGAATTTGTTTCTAGGCCAAGAGAGAAAGTTCTGTTGTGTGCGTCCAAAATCTTAGATGCAAATTAAGCCCAAGCTCATGTTTGGCTTTTGGTACTAATTACATCAATTTAAGAATGCGAATGCTTGTAAAATGTCTTTATTACAAATATTTTGTTTTAAAAGGAAATGTTTTTTTTACTTATTACCATGACCATGTCATGTTTTTGCGAGAAATAAAAAGCACCTTCTCTAAACCTACTTCAAAAATGTGACAGTAGGAGCAGAAACAGAAATGTGATTTAATAAAGTATTTCTATTCCCAGAAAAGGAATTTGGAGTTAAAGATATTTTAGTTATTTTTAACTCCCTTTCCAAATATATATAATTTATTTCTGCAGTGGGGAAATTGTGCTACAACTTTAACTTCAGTCTATGTATCAATGTGTTCTGAGAGGTTCATGTTTTTACTTTTTTGCATTATTTGGTTTTCGGTAAATAATTTTAAAGGCCATAGTGAAGGAGGAAGATGCTAGTTAAGCCTATTTATCAGTGGAATTTGTTAGCTTAGGACAGAGGTTGAAAGCATTAAAATAAAAAAAGCACTGAGCTGTTGATATATGGCAAAAATCTGCCTTTTAGATCACCTGGTTCTGAGCACAAGGGCTCCAAGCTGGTCAAAATGTATTTCACAAAGTGCCAACACTGAGCTAATGAGGTCTGGTCAGCATTCATCTCCAGCTCTGAGCAGCTTCCAGTGCAGCCAATCCCACCCAGGACAGAAGAGATGAATCTGGAGCTTTGCACAGCTCCTGCCTGGCTCAGAGGACAGGCAGAGCCAGCTTGGGTGTGCCTGCAGGAAATCTTGTCACTGTCCTAGATGTGTCCCTGTGCTGGTGTAACCACAAAATCACACCCGAGCTTCAGCTGGCAAATCCCTCTGAGTAGTTTGGACAAAGGAAGAAAGTGTTGCTACACCAAGGAAGCCTATAAAATCTCAAAAAAAAAAAAAAAAATAAAAATAAAAAAAAAAAAAAAAAAAAAAAGAAAAAGAAAAGATAACTAGGCAGGATATTGTCTGGGACATGTGGCATGGATTCTCCAGCAGCTGTGTCTGCCCTTCGTGGAAGACAGGGAAGATGTGGGTGAGGAAGGTGTGGGGTTCACCACAGCAGTCTTGGGCTTTTCGTATAATTTACCTGCTATCCAAATCTGTGAGCTAGCAAAATACCACCAGTCTTCCCCTCCAGAGAAAGATGGGAGAAAGAGGAGAGGCATTTCACTTCCCGGGGATGCCTTTGAGAGACCATGGAAGGCTCCATCTGGCTGAGTGTGGATGTGTGTCTGAGGCAGCTGCTGCAAGAGCCTCCTCGGGGTGATTCATCTGACCCACTCCAGGCTGGGATGAACCACTCTGCTCTTGCCTAATACAGTGAATTAAGGTGATTGGCTTGGATGGGAGGGTTTAGTTTTCAGATGCTTTCAGGGAGTAGTTGAGCATCATCCAGGCAGCCAAACATTTCCGAGTGAGAAAGCCTTCCTTCTACGTGAAATGAAGGCTGGGTTTGCCAGGGGATCTTTTGGGGACAAGTTTCCTCTTGAGAATGAGTGAATTCATACATCCTCTGCCACTCAGAGATGGACCTAACAATAAATCTGCTCCCCAGAAACCAAACACTTAATTCAGTCGCATTTCCCTTCAACACTTTTCTTTTTTCCTCACAGAATCAGATTGAACAGTGACAGAAAGCAGCAAAACATGCCTGATTCTGAGCAACAAATTAATAAGAATAAAAAATCCAAGCTATTAACCCACCACACAGATTAAAACATCTTTTCCTGCCCTAACCCTAGTCTCCATTTAACAAACCAACAAATCATAGATAACAGACCATAATTATCCTTCCATTTGCAGGTCATGAGCCATCATGACAAAAGCATCTCTAATGGGGTGCAAAAGCCACTGTGATTGAGGCACATTTCTTGTGAAATGCCTCAAACTGGACAGACAAACCTGAGAACAGACCTGGCAGATGTTTAAAATATGTTCAGTAAGGAGCTTTTCGGCATCAAGACTCCCAATGTGTTACAAAATAAATTATTATTATTATTGCTATTGCCATAATTATTATTAAGAAGAATTTGACCATATACATATTCATCCCCTTTTCCCTCAGTTTTAGATGAATTACATTAACAAAAACTAGAATTACTGAGTTATTTGTTGGGTATTTTGGTGCTTGTTTTGGTTTGTTTGTTTGGGTTTTTTTTAACAATGACACTAAGCAGAGGTTTTTCTATCTTTTAAAACTTTTTATTAAAAAAAAAAAAAAAAAAAGCTATGGCAGTTAAATAGATCAAAGTAGTTTCAGATCATAGGTCTCTGTCAAGGACTAAAATATGACACCTGAATGAGCAGGGGTGAGAGTGTCAGGGCGTCTCCAGGGCAGATAAACAAGAATTTGTATTCAACAGTGGCTTGGAGTCAGAGCAGCAAACAAGAGTCCCTGCAGCTGCGTACTCTGCAGGACCCCTTCTGAGGAAATATTCCTCAGCACAACAGCCACATCGGCTTTAAATCCTCTGTGTGGTGGAGCTTCCACCTTTCCTTTAGGAGATGGAATGGTTTAGCTTGTTCTAAGAAATCCAATCCTGAAATTATCAACCTGGCTACTCTGGAGCTGAGCTTGCAGGGGGACACAATCACTGAGCTGCAGTGAGTTACATAAACAAGGCTTGAACAAGCCAGTGAGTTTTGTACTCATTCCTAGCTCGCTTTGTGCAGATAAAAGTGCAAGCCTAAGAAGACAGATAATAAATTAAGAGAGCAAAAGGTGGTCAGAGGATAAAACACCCGCAAAGCAATGGGGTGAGGGGTGGACATTCTGCCATGAAGCTTCTGGAAAAAAACCAAAAAAACTGCTTTTTTTCCTGTATATTTGTGCCCCCTCAATTACAATCCAAACAGCGTTTCAGCAGCCACAACAGGCACAGGAATTCTAGAACTTGTTAGTGCTGTGGAAAACTACCAAACACCTTTCTGCATGCAAAGCATTTCCTAAGAACAGAACAAGTTCAGCACCAAGGGAACTGGGAAAGTCTCCTCAGGGATACTCTGAACAGCCTGTTTCAGTGGTGCCACAGCTCACCCTGACGAGACGCTGTCAGCAAAGATGACTTTCAAGTTGTGGACAGCAAAAAAAAAGAGAGTTCCACACTGCTGCATTTACATCCCTTTCAGCAGAGCTGTTCCACTCCTGCCCTGATGTGGAAATTTCACTCCAAAATCCTGTTGACTGCAGTGTGTGCCGAAGCACAGATGGTATGGGATTGGCTGGATGTGACAGGAGCAGAGGAAATGGAAACAAGGAAGCACAAGCCAACAAAAAAATTCCCCTCATTGACTTAAAGATTGCGGCTGCACTCTCTGGGCCAAGGAAAGGAGTGAAATAAAATTCAGCATCTCCACGGACTCCCACAACCTCAGATCAGTTTTCCTCTCCTGGTGGCAAATAAGCAATTTCTCTGTTAAATCAGGAGGAACTGCAGGACCTGATATTTCTGCAGGTTTCTCCACCAGGCATGAGTTGCAGCATGATCCTGCTTTGAGTTCACTTTTTCTCAGCACTTCTTAACTCAGATACTCTGGTTTCATTAAAAGAGCTAATTTAGGAATTAGACTGTTTGTACTAAGTGTGCTCAGAAGGAAGGAAAGGCAAACAAAATCTGCTACATTGGAATGAATCAGCTCAGGGACACGGGGCTCAACTTAGCAAAGGCACAGGCACATATGGAACTCAACCCCAGGAAAAAAAAATATCTCCAGGATGCTGTCTCAGTCAGCCAAACGAGGAGAGACGTGATGAACAAAGGTCTTGATGTGCTCAGCAGCGCAGCCCACAAGCTCAGAAATCTCAGGTTTTCTCTCCCTGGTAGCATCCCACCACAGAGCTCCTGCCTCCGTGTTTGTGAGCCTCACAAACACCAGCAGCAGCAGCGGGGCTGGGCAGCTCCGTGCCAACAGCAGACATCTCAAACCCTCAGCGAGGAAGGAGCCCTCCAGTTTCCTGCAGGGACCCCCAGGGCTGATGGTGAGCTAAAGCCGAGGAGCGAACTCAAAGCCCGTTTAAAGAGAAATGAGTGTATTTATCACGAGAAAAGCCCTCGCCACTGTGACCTTGAAGGCTGTGTAGTGCCCATGGTTATCCTCCCAGCCATTCACAAGTCTTTGGTTGGAGAAAACAAAGCAGAGGAAATCCGAGATAAATGCCCGGGATAAATAAGAACAATTGGAGCTGTCCTGAACGACAGCAAAGCAGCAACCCTGGCCCACAGCACATGGAAACAGGTGGGAATAAAACTGGAAGACCACAGCCCACACAGAAACAGACTCATCAACTTTAATCCAACTCCCCTTATTGCCCTGACCAACATTCCTTATTATTCACCAAATTCCTGCATTGCCTTACCCATCCTATGGGACAACTTCTTCCAAGCCAGCTCCAGGCTGTTTGGCATTAGCCAAAGAGAGATGCTTGTATAACATGTTCTGTCTCTGCAGCTACACCAGCAGCACTTTCAGGAGTTTGCCTCCGTGCTATCATTCACCTCCAGTAATCAAACATTCCCTTGGATTAGCCATGGGAACGTTTCCCTGCTGCACCTGACCAGTGCTGCATAGGCTGGACAGAGGCGTGAGGGTGCTCTGTACCCCAATTACAGCAAGTGCAAATCCATTTGTTGGGTTTTTTGACTCCAACAGATGAAATTAAAAAAAAATCCAACCAGCTGCTTCAGTTACATATTGCTGTACCAGTCCACCACTTGCACTGTAATTAACATGCACTAGACGGATGGTAATTGATAATTCCCTGAGAAAGAAGCACGTCACTTTGCTGCCTTATTCACTTTAGTCAAGATTTTCGTGTTGTTATAGCTTCCTCCAGTGCTACTCCAATACATCCTTCAAGCTAAAGGCCAGATTCTGTTTACCAGCAGATGAGATGCAGAAGAAATCCACTGACTTCCAGGGAGTTCTTCCAGATCTGCTGCTGTGTAAGTGGGATGATCGTGTAGCCATGAACACCAGTGTGCCACTAATCAAATCTCCCTTTTCCCCCCCACCCCCCCAGCATCTTTCGGTTCTGCACAGCAAGCTGCATTATTGCATTCTCGCTCTCTCCCTGGCTCTAAACTCCTCAGATTCCAACACATACCTGAACGCTTCGCATCCTAAATTCAGAGCACAGCGGAAAAGAGCCTGTCCTGTGTGCCATCCCCCTGACTGGAGATGTGCTCGGCATGAAGACGGTATTATCAGAGCCAGCTGTCCAAACAGTGATAAGGAGAAGTGCCCAGAGGCAGGCGGGCAGGGGTCAGAGGCGCGGCTCTTCCCTACTACCCCACAGCAAAGCCAAGCAAGTCCTGCTGCACCGCCGGAAGGGTGAATCAGAGTTTCTGCGGCAGGTGAGGATGCAGAGCTGCATCGGGAGCCTGGAGCTCGGGAACGCCGACAGCAGCGGCGGGGCTGTTAGCAGTCAGGTTTTATTTACCAGCCATATTGTGTTAAAACCAGACGTGATTGCCATACCGAGCGCCCCAACCTGTCACCGCCAGCAAAGGAAGATTGATTTGTTTGCAGAGAACCAAAGCTATCTGGAGGACGCATCCTCCGAGCCTGCCGAAGGCAGCAAGCCCCGCATGCCATTCCCCCCATCAAGAAGTGTTCCCAGGACCTGGGGAGGCGCAGGGACGAGCCGGTAAATCAATGTCACTCGCAGACAAGCCGGCGGGTCCCCTTCCCCCGCCGGCTGCGGCAGCGCCGCTGAGGCATCCCCGGGCTCGGGGGATGGGGCAGCCCCGGGAGGAGCTGGGGGAGGCCGGGGAAGGACTCACCATTGCAGCAGGGCTCGGTCCCGGTGCTGGCGATGCCGCATCCCCGCGGGGGGACAGTGGCCGCGGGTCGCGGTCCAGCCCCGCTGCCCGCGCTGGCTCCCCCCGGATGGAGCAGGAGGGGTCGGCGCCTCCGAAGGGAATCCAAATTCCTCCTCCCTCGCCTGCCGGTCATGTCCAGGCTGCCTTTGCTCAGGGGATGGGCCAGCTTCTGGCCGTGAAGGAATTTGCCATCGCTAAATAAAACAAAACAAACAAACAAAAAAAAAAAAAAAAAAAAAAAAAAAAAAAAAAAAAAAAAAAAAAAACAAACCCCAGAACAAAACAACTAAACAACTAACCAACAAAACCCGAACAACAACAACAAAAAATATAAGCAAGGAGGGAGGTGGGATATCTTAAAACTTTTTTTTTTTTTTTTCCCCTCTCTATTTTTTGTTTTCTGGTTTTGGGGTGCTGTCGGTGCTCGGGAAGGGGCGGGGGACGAGAGGGGTGCTCAGGATGCCTGAGATGCTGTGTCGGGGTGAGATGCGCCGGTGCGCTCGCCCCTGCCCCTGTGCCTGTGTGTGATTCTCATACCCAGACAATGCTCTGCAAAGCGAGCTGGTCCTGCGGAGAAATGCAAACACCTCCTCCCCCGAGTGCCTGAGCAAAGGGAAAGCGATATGGAACCAATAGCTTCTCCTCGGCTGCTTTCATTAATATGGAGGAGAAAAAGAAACCAATGAGGAGGAGAGGGAGGAGGGATTTATTCAAATCAAATTTCCTGAATCGAACACCCTTTCCCCCTTTATTTTAATTTCCTTTTCCCACGTACCCCAAATCTGCCTTCTCCCTGTCACCTAAGCCCCGTTTCTGCTGTCCCAAAAATTTTTATTTCTTATTTCATTACTGTGACAGGGTCAGCAGCCCACGGCGATGGGAGGGAGGATGGCCTCGCTGCCGGGAGGGAGAGGGGGCTGTGCGAGGGAGGATGAAAGGAGCCAATTTCCCCCGGACCTGCAGAGTTGATTGCAAAGAGAAGCGATAAAGTAGCTGGAGCTGTCAGGGAGGGGAACTGAGGGGGAGCAGAGCAGGAATTTCAGCTGGAAACACCACTTTGCAGATGGTGTGTGCAAATGGGCAGGTGGCCTGTGTCCAGGCTGAGCCCTCTGAGCCTGGGGAAAGAATTCTCTCCTCTCCCACAGCAGATGAACACCCAGGGAGGGCAGTGACTGCTCAGGACCAGCAGCATCTGCCCTGTCCTGCATTGCCACAGAACCACCCAGCCACGGGACCCCTGGAACAGCAGTGCAGGAGTGGCACCTGTTGCTGGAAAATCCGTGGAGGGGAGCTGCAGGGAGGGCTGAGATGGCTGGGGAGAAGGGAAGGGGTGTCCAGCTGGTTCCATGCCCAGTACCTGCAGAAGAACTCCTGTGCCCTGCCCAAGAGCACCCAGGCACTGCTTCCTGCTGCACAGTGCTCGAGGGAAGGCTCTCCAGACCTGGAAAATGAGCAGTAAAGGAGCCTGAGCATCAACAGCAGGCCCAGAAGAGTCCTCTGCCAGGATATCCCATGGAGACACTTGGCCCCACGCTGATTTTGCTGCTCTCAGGCCCCACAGATCCATGTCAAGGATTTGAGGTGCTGAATGCCCACATCCTTACCCGAATAATGTGAGATGTGCTGGAAGAGCAGCTGCCTGCTAATGAGGTTCTTCTAATTACCCTGAAATTCCCTGACACCTGTATGCCTACTACTGCTCTTCCTGCTATGGAAGGAAGCCCTTTCCTCTGCTTATCATTTGAAAAGATCCCAGAATCATTAAAGTTGGAAAAGACCTCCAAGATCATTGATCCCAACCTCTGAACAAACAGCCCCTTGTCAACTAAACAGAGCACTGAGTGTCATATCATTCCCTGAACATCTCCAGGGAAGGAATCCAGCACTTCTCTTGGAGGCCCCTTTCAATGCTTGACCACCCTTTCAGTGAAGAAATTCTTCTTGATGTCCAACCTGAACCTCCCCTGCCACAGCTTGAGGCTTTTTCCTCCTATCCAGGGGCTTGTTTCCAGGGAGATCAACCTCTACCTGGCTACAACCTTCTTTCAGGGAGCTGCAGAGAGTGATAAGGTCACTCCTGAGCCTCCTTTTCTCCAGGTTTTTACCCCTTCCCCTTCATTTTCTGCATCTCCCATCCTCTATTTTGCATGGCATGCAAATTAATTTCAAATCCTCCTTGCCTTCACCTAACTTCCTTTAAACAAAGAAGAAAAATAAAAGGCGATTTTGTCATCAAATCAACTAATTTCATGACCTGTCCTGCATAAAAAGCCCTGTCCCAGTTACTGAACTGCCCCTGTGGCTCTGAGCCCATGTGCAGGAGCCTGGGGGGCACAGCCCCACAGCAGAAGCAGCAGCCCAGCCAGCCCTGCTGCAGTGCCTTGGCACAGTCACAGCCCCATGGCTGCACAGATGCCTCCTCTGGAGAAAACCTTGTACAGACATGCTGTGAATGCACTCAGCCCTGGTTTTGTTCCAGCACCATGGAACAGACTAAAGAATCAGCTAGAACTTTCAAAGCCTTTCTTTGTGGATTTTTCTGCAGGTCTGCCATCTTCTCTAGTCACAGCTCACAAAGAAAATAAATTAAAGATTACAGAATAATAGAATGATTTATGTTGGAAGGGACCTTAGAGATCATCCTGTTCCACCACCCTGTCATGGGCAGAGACAGCTTTCACTATCTCAGATTGCTCCAAGCCCTGTCCAGCCTGGCCTTGGACACATCCAGAGATGCAGGGGTAGCCACAGCTTCTCTGGGCACCCTGTGCCAGGGCCTCCTCACCCCCATAGCAAAAAATTTCTTCCCAACAGCCCCTCTAACCCTGCCTTCTTTCAGTTTAAAGCCATTCTCTTTGTTTTGTCATTCCATGTTGTCCTCCAAACTCCCTCTCCAGTTCTCCTGGAGCCCCTTTAGGCTCTGGAAGGGGCTCTGAACTCTCCCTGGAGCCTTCTCTTCTCCAGGTGAACTCCCCCAGTTCTCCCAGTTTGTTTTCAGAACAGAGGGGCTCCAGGTCTTTGATCAAATTTGTTTGATCAAAAAACTCCCCTGGACTCTTTCCATGTCCTCCTTATGTTGGAGATCCCAACATAAGCAGCACTCCGGGTGGGGATTCCCCAGAGCAAAGTGGAGGGGCAGAATCACCTCCCTCAACTCACTGCCCACACTCTTTTGATGCAGCCAGGGCATGAATTGACTGTCTGGGCTGGGAGTGCTCAGTGCTGGGTCCTCTCCAGCCTCTCACCACCAACACCCTCAAGTCTTCTCAGTGCTGCTTTCAACCCATCCCCTGCCCAAACTGTTTTGATGCTTCAGATTGCCTCAGGAGCAGCACCTTGCTCTTGGCCTTGTTGCCCTCCATGAGGTTTGCACAGCCCCACCTCTTCAGCCTGTCCAGGCCCCTTTGGATCCATCCTTTCCCTCCTACATGTCCACCACAACACCAGCTCATTGCCTCTGGCTGAATTCCTGCACTCAACAAAGGGCATTAGATGATGTAGGACAAAAAAAAAGCCACAGCAAATTGTTTGTTCTTCCCCAAAAAAGGCATCAATATTCACTCTGCAGACTTAAAGAATCTCTTCCTCTGCTCCAAAAAACCCACAAGAAAGCAAAAACAAAACCCTATCTGTGTTGTTGCAAAACTTCCTGAATTTATGGCAATCCTACCTCAAAAGCTCCGTAGTGAGAAGATGCCTTAGCTTGCTAAGCATGGAAGAAGACTCCCAGGTGTTCAATTATTATGTGCTGATCCAACATCTGCTCCCTATCTTTCCCAGGAGAAGGGCAGTGGGCCAAGAGAATCATCTAGTGGCCCATATCCAGCAGCAGTTGGACTGCCTTAGATGATCTCAGCTGATTTTAGTATCAGGTTTCTTACTGAAGTAGTGAGGAGAGGCTGTCCAAGAACTTCGTTCCCCAAAGAAGCCCATTTTTGTGAGTAGAAAAACAATGAAGCCACTCCCAGGCAAATGGTGTCTTACTGTTTTCCTCCTGAGCAGTCTGTTAAATAGATCTTTATTATTTAAGTGAGTGTGAAGCACAATAACCTCTTTTGGCTGGTGTGAGGAACTGAGGGGGGCAGGAGGAGGCTTCTTGAGGGCAAAGTGTGAGTTCCTACTGATGACCTTGACATCCATCCCTCCCTCCCTCCCTTGTGCCATCCATTATCCATCACTCCATCCCTATCCATCCACATCCATCCATCCATCCATCCATCCATCCATCCATCCATCCATCCATCCATCCATCCACATCC
>CM031858.1:2714480-2740572 GCA_018697195.1 Certhia americana
CCATCCATCCATCCATCCATCCATCCATCCATCCATCCATCCATCCATCCATCCATCCTCCTAAGCTGATTGCAGGAATATTTACTGCGACTGGGTTAAAGATATTTTATTAGAAGGTCCTGGCTCTTTTATTTTGACAGGTGTGAGGTGACAGGTGTGAGGTGTGATTTAATTAAACTGACAGCTGGGTCTGAGCTGGCCAAGCACCCCTCCCTTTCTGTTAAGGTCAGGTGTTGCCAGTGGAATATGAGGCACAATCCATTCCAGCCCAAGGGGATACTGAAAGCAGCTCCAAGGAGCTGTGTCCTAGATGTGCCTGCTTCTCTCCACTCTAGACCTCTAAGGGTTAATGAGATGAATCCTTCTTTCACTATCAGGTTTGACAAACCTGGAATGTTGAAGCTCACCCACATGGCTTGTTCTGCTCTGCTGGACAAGAGCTGCCCCCAAACAGTGCCACAGCCTCCCACCCACACTGAGATCCCTCCTGCCAGGCCTGGCTGGCCTGCAGGTATTCTGGTGTGATGGTAAAGCTGTGCTGGGCATCCAAAGAAGAGCCAGAGAAAAGTAAAATTCTCTTGTGCAGTGTTGAAAAATACCTTTCAACCTTGTGACGTTGAAAAATACCTCAAGATAGGTGAGACCCTCTGATCTCCACATTCCTTAGTCATTTCCCACCAACCAGAAGATTCCCAGCAGAAGGGACATTTCCTGGCTCCTGAGCACAAGATCTGCTGGGAGTATGCTGCACACAGTGCAGCCACTTGTTCCCTGTCAGGCCACGTAAATGAGCTGCACTGTTTAAAGACATTTCTGCTGCTAGAACTGTGTCCACAGCCAGGGGGATGCAGTATCCTAAATCCTTCACCTGCTGTGGTCCTCTGGGACATTCCTGGTGGGTAGGCAAAGGTCTGCACTACTGTGTTAAAAGGCAGTGACTTAAACCCTGAACCTGAAGAGCAGCAGGTATCCTGTTGTGTGACTAGTTTTACCTTTTATCAAATATAAAGTAGCTTATCCCCAGAGCTGTGCACCTCAGGATGCTGGAAGGTGTCAGAGCAGCCACCAGGGAGAGGTGAGTGCTGGAAATCCCATCCCAGCTCACTGGACATGAAGCTCTTGAACTCAGTACCCTCAAAGGGAATTTATTTGAAACAAACCTCTTGATTCCTGTATCCAACCGTGTGTCTCCTGCAGTACCTCTAGGGATGTTTTAGATACACAAAATCTACTAAAAGAGTGAATAGTTCAGGTGCAAGGCTCCAGTATCCCACTGCTCTTGAAGTTAAGAGTATAGTCACCAATACATTCAGAGTTCTTTTCCCTACCTGACCTCCCTCCTCTTTCTGGAGCTCCAGCTTGGCATGAAGACAGAATTCGTTCTTTCCTCTTCTCAGGTAAATAAGCTACAGATGCCCTTTGACAACCCCTTGTGATTCACCATCAGCTGTTTAAAGAAATTACATTGTGTGAATCATCCTTCCAATGGAAGTTACATCCGCAGCAGAAGGGAATGTGTGTGAGCTCCTCTGAGAGAGTAAAAACAGGCATAGTGAGAACAAGACACAACAGAAGGTCATCATGGGAATTGCACCTGTGGAATTGCTCTGGATAAGGAGCCTTCAACTTTCAATGATGAATACTGAGGCAGAAAAAGATGTGAACATATAAAAATGGTGTTGAGAGGGTAAATAAGGAAAAAAGCATTCACTGTCCTTCCTAATGCAAGGATGGAAAGATGCCAGAAAAGAAAAAAAATTCAGGGGGGCCTGATTCAAAACAACAAAAAAGTCTTGAACTAAAAATGTGACACGACCTGACAGATGCTATAAGCTTCCAAGGATTCAAAGTTATTCCATGGAGGAAAACTCCATAATGGCAATTAAATATCATGTGACAACTCTGGCTCAGGAAGTTTCTGTAACACTTTTCAGTGGGTGCTGGGAGATAATTTAGGGGAGTTCTATGTTAATGCTTTCCCCCTGCTAATAGTCTCTACAGGACCATGCTAGAATTGCTGATTTCTGGTCTAACTCAGTGCAGACATTCTTACATTTCTGTTGTCACACCTTGTCACCCACCACCAGCTCCAAATCCTTCTCCACAGGGCTGCTGCCAATCCATTCTCCTGCCTGTATGGGTACCAGGGGTTGCCTCAAACATGTGCAGGTTCTTGCCTGGCTGGACTTCATGAGGTTCACATGGGTGACTTTGGAGCTTGTCCAGGTCCCCCTGGATGGCCCCATCCTTCAGGAATGTCGCTGTGGCCTCAGCTTGGTGTCAGTTGCAAATTAGCTGGGGTTGTGCTCAGTGTCACTCTCTTTGTCATTAATGAAGATTTTCTTCAGTGCTGGCCCCAGCACAGAGCCCCAGGGGACAGCACTGAAGTCCATTAAAACACTGAGCCACTGACCACACCCCTCTGGATGTGACCATCCAACCAATTCCTTATCCAGTCATCAATTTCACCTCTTTCTAATTTACAGAGAAGGGTGTTAGGGGGAAAGATGTGCCAAAGGCTTTACAGAATTGCAAATAAGTTGCAGAGGGTATCTTCGACCCTCCCCTTGTTCACTGGTGGAGTCACACCATCAGGGAAAGCCACTGGGCTGGTCAGACAGGGATGTTCCTTTGGCAAAGCTGTCCTGAATCACTTTCCTGTCCTCCAGGAGCCTCAGCACAACTTCCAGGAGGATCTGTTCCATGATCTTCCCAGGCACAGAGGTGAGGCTGACAGGTCAGAAGTTCCCAGGGTCCTCCTTTCTACCTTTTTTAAAAATGCTTGCAAGTTTCCCATTTTCCCGTCACAAGGACTTTACCTGACTACCACATAAATATGTAATTTACAGAAATATTTTTTAATGAATATACCTTTAAATGTGTGTTATATAATTTATTATATAAATTTCTATTTCAATCTGAGCCAAAAGCTTCAGCATTCTTGCAGTTCTGCTTATAAACTGCTCTATTGCTACGTGGCCAAGATTCATCTTACCACACTTGAGCTGTTTAGATGGATGAATTTTCTAGGGACTTCTGTGTTCTATGTCCTCTGTTTCTGGGAACAGAGCCCTCCTGTGACCATCAGGGGGCTTCAGAAACATCTGGGAATTTCCCTCCTTCCGAAACCTGGATAAAACTGAAATTAGAAGGGAGACCAACAACGTTTGCATGGTGTTCCCATACTTGGCACTCACTGAAGGAATTGTATATTATTATCTGACAGCACCTCTTTATCAGGAGGAAAAGACATGCAGAGTCTCAAAGAGCACAAAAAGGTTCTTTATGTCTGATAGAAAATAAAGCTGACGATGAGAACTTCCAGGTCCACGGGAGTGTGCAGGGAGTCTGCTGTACAAACTGCACTTCAAGCCCAGGCTGGGGCTCTGGATTTTGTCATGATGAGCCTGTGAACCTCCTGTGGTCATATCTGAAGTGATATTCAGATTTCCCACAGAAGACACCAGCTGCTCCCACAGCTGAGGTGAGAGCCAGCCCACTGAGTTCTCTTCAGTTGCTTTGTTCCTGGAAGTCCAATTCTCCAACCATTCACACCTAAGAATAAGCAATCACCGCTGAGTGAAGGTTTCTGCTTCCTAGAAATCAGGGAATTGTTAAGGTTGGAAAAGACCTTCACCATCACCAATCACAGTTACCAACTCAACACTAAATGTTGACTAATGTCAACTAAATGTCCTCCACTAAACCATGCCCACAACTGCCAGCACACATCATTTTTGAGCAATTCCAGGAATGGTGACTCTACCCGTTTTCTGGGCAGTCTGTAGGAGCACAGAGGAGAAGATGGACTCAGTGTTGGCAGCCTTGGGCAGGAATGGAAAGCAGCAACAAGTGCTGAGAAGCTCTAAGGGACAAGCTCAGAGCTGTCACTTATGTCCCCCTAAGGGTCAGCAGGACGTTCAGATGAGAAAATTGAAATTTCCAGTGAAATATTGTTATCTTCTTCTTTTTCTTGTCTGGGTCTGTTTGTTGGGGGCTGGTGGGTGCAGGACGAGTGGTGAAATAGCACAATGAGAGGCTTGTCCCTAAGTAGCACCTCAAGTCAGTGATTTGGTCGGGATATTTCCAAATTCTCAAACAAATATTTAATTTAAAAAGCCCCACATTTAACAACATATTTCCTTTTTATTTCTCAGAAGAGAATTTCAAACCCCTTTTTTTTTCTCTAGAAGTGTTACTACATAGATTTATTTCTTGACCAAAGTTTTTGACACTGCTGAAAGAATTGGAAAAAACAGCATTAAAATAACAAGGAATATAAATCTGTTCCTTCCCTGAAAATCCAAATATCAATAATGAGTGGTCTTCAAAAGGATTGATTGATAACTCTGAATTCCCACCTACAACTATAAAGAAGCTCAATATACACAAGGCTTTTGTGTTTAATAAGAATTTGTGATTGTTTCTAAAGAAAAGAAACCATAAATAAACACAGGGCTAAGCATCACTCCTTATCAGTTCTTAGAATGATGGATATTGATTGTAGTGACATAAGGAGCTTAAACTAGAAATATTGGAAGAAATAAATGTTCCCTGAAGGCTGAAAGTTGCCTGTGGTTCCTGCTTGCCAAGCATGAAAAAATCTTCCACCAAACCTTCAGACACTTCTGCATATTTATCTGAATGTGACTGATGTGCAGAAGTCTCCTTCCAGGTGCATTAATCTATCCAGAGAGTGTGGATGCCTATCAGAACCTATTAAATCTTCCTTTAAAAGCCATTTAATTGGTTATAAAATACTCACTTTCAAATCTTGAAGATGATTGAAGGGGAGTCCATCCCAAGGACAATTTTTGTGCTGCAGATTGATCTCTGAGGGTTTGTGGCCTAAGTCCTGGCTGAGACAATTCACCTGAATGAAAATAATAAAGAAGCAGATTTCAGGAAGAGGTCACTGATCTCTCCACCTCCAACTGACTCACACACCTTCCCTGATCTTCCAGCTGCCTTTTCCAGCAGCTGAAAATTGCAGTATGACCTCCTTAGACATTTCCTACTAAAATTACTGCCTGGTTTGAATGACAGGTGTCTGCTAAGGAAGGTAGGAGCCTCTCTTGGAATGGAGAATTTAAACCCCCTCACTCCCAATTATTATAACTTTGAAATTAAGAGGTTCTCAGGCAAAGATATGGGAATAGGAATAACAGTTCTTTATCAGGGGAACTAAAATGAGAAATAAACCCAAAACCCATGCAATATTACAAAAGAGAAAAAAACAACCAACTAAACAAATAAAACGCAGTGCCAGAGTCAGGATCCCAGCTGCCCCCCTGTGTGTCAGGGTGTTGGTGGCAGTGCCATCCCATGGTGGCTGCAGTCCCAGTGGCAGATGTGGCTCTGCTGAAGTGATGCTCCTGCAGAAAAGTGGAGTTTTTCACTGAAGGTCCAGTGGAGAGAGCTGGGCCTGGTGTTCCTCTGGGAATGCAGTGGAAAGGCTGCTTGGTGTTCCAACTCCTAGATTTTTATCCAGGTAGGAATGCTTGGCTCCTCCAAACCTCTCTGCCTTCAAATGGAACTAAATGACTTTCTAGTAAGGATGGCAGAAGGTTCTTGATTGGCCTGAGCATCAAGTCTGGGTTAGCCAAGCCATCTGGAAGAGGTTTTGGTGGAAGGAGCTCATGGCTACATTTACAAATGCAACTTGTGGAGTTTTCTCTTGAGGAACTGATGCCTCTGCTGTTTTGTCTCCTGCAATTCTTTATGTAGAATGAGGGAATCATCTTTTATCTAAAGAGATAATTTTCTTTGCTTCATATTTCTCTGAGAACTTAATTTTCTCAATCTCTTACTCCTTTTATTACATGTATTTTGTTTTTTTTCTTAATACACTGTCTTGGGTCCCTGGATGCTGCATATATATAGAATTTATATGTGAAATAGCAACTTCCAAGATAAGTTAAGGTTTGAAAATGCAGCTTTAGCCATTACAAAATATTTTCTACTTGTTCTCACACAAAGGGAGTAGCTGTGTCTGCTGCTGCTGGTAGTTTGTCATCATTTAGTAAGCCAGACTGCGAAACAAGGAATATGCTTTGTCACTGGAGTGTAACTGCTAATTGCATTCAGATATTTTATTTTTTTTCTCTGCTTTGTCCCTGTATTTTTTATTTTCTGTACAAATTTTCTTCCCCTGCACTTGGCTGAAAGCCAGTTTTCTTAAATGGAATGTGACAAAGCTAAAAAAATCCCTTTCCTTCTCTAGTAGAAATCTCTTCTGCTGTTCCCATGCTGCAGAAAAGAATCCTTTGCATCTTAGTGTACATTGATATAAAATCTGGCCTCTTTTCCCTTCTCTGAGCCTGAAAATCACAGAATCATGGAATGGTTTGGGTTGGAAAGGACATTGAAGATCATCCAGTCCTGCCATGGGCAGGGACATCTTCCACTATCCCAGATTGCTCCAAGCCCTGTCCAGCCTGGCCTTGGACACTTCCAGGGATCCAGGGGCAGTCACAAAATTCTGTGCAAGCAACCAAAGGCAGGTTCATCCAAAATTTTTGTCTTCTTCTCCTCTAACATGTAAACATGAAATTAGATAAAATATTCACAACAGGAGAACACTTCCTCCTTGGGCTCTGTCTAACACAGAAGAGGAAAGCAAAAGCCAAAGTTAGGAAGCAAAGGCCAAGAAAATGCATTTCAGAAATAAAAAATCTTAAGAAGAAGAATCTTCTTATAGAAGTAGGAAAATTAACCACTGCAATAAAGTACCTGAGAAAGTGGAAGGTTTGTGATACCTAAGGGATTCATCTAATCAAAGGTTGGATATATTTGCAGTGGAGGTGCCTGTAGCTGAGATAATCCTTCTTTCCCTTCCTAGTCACAAAAATCTCCTTTAGAGTCACCAGAAACCAGAGCATGAATCACATCAACCTAAGGCAGGCATGCAAAATAAACCAGAGAAAATCATATCCTGAAAGTGCTGTTTCTCTGCCCTGGCTTTAAAGGAACCTGTGCTGTCAGCATCTAAAGGTGGGTGAGATGAACCCACTCTGGATATCTCCAAAACAAGTCTGTTTGCCACTTGAAGGAGATGTTTTATCCAAAAATAAATCATTGGCTTCAATAAATGAATAAATTCCACTGGCTTCTGATGCCAGATGAATCTGAAGGTGTGGAACTTAACCCTGATAAAAGGAAATACTTCATAAGACAATCTTCAGTGATGGAACATGACAGAGAGCAAAAGTACAGTCTAAAAACAAAGAAACAGAAAAAAAAATTAAAAAAAAAACAAAAAAAAACCCCAAGTTTATCCAGAGGAAACATTAATAATATTGAAATAAATTTAATAAGGTATGTTACAACTTGACAGCTTTAATCAGTCTGCAATTGCTAAAGGTCAAGGCAAAAATAACAAAATATATTACCCTAGACATGAGATTCTTACATTTTCATCTAATTTACCTTTTCTGGAGAAAGAGAAGATGGGATTAGACAAGAAAAGGATCTGATGAATATAGGGCATTTGTATATTCTCAAAATATTCTCAATAATATCCTGTATTCTCAAAATATGAAAAGGAAATACATTCATCTTATTTTTTGAGGTAATTAATAATATTGAGACAGGCAAATAAAAACACCACCCTCTCTTCTTATTTGGATCTGGATTTCTACACTATTCTGAAATTTATCACTTCATTTCTTGAGTTTCTTACAGATTTTTTTAAACAGGTGGTAGATAACCTGATTTTGGCAGGTCTTCAACAGGAACGAGGATCATTACTAGACTTACACAAAGAAATACCTACTGCAGAAAGCAAAACAGAGAGTAAGTTAATTACAAAAATCAAAGTCATGCAGAACAAAAGGCCTCGTATTTCACGTGGCAGGAAGACATGGTGCAGTGTCACTTCAAGGAAAGGCTCCCCAAAAGTAATTCTTTAGCACTTTCTTTTATCTTTGAACTGTCTCCCTTCCATTTCTATTAATCATTTATACTTGCTTTACATAGCCTTACAATAAACATTGAATAAATTCAACGGGTTTAATATAAATCCTTTTGTATTTTTGTCACAGCAAGACTGTCTCAGAATTCACTGTAACTATGCACATATTTTACATTTGGAATTAATAGTTCCTCACACGTTGCTTATTTTAAATACTAGCTTTGTTTCTGTTCTCTGTTCAATCAAAGCATTGTCTGATTCTAAGATGCTGACACAACAGAAGGTGGATATAACACATTCTCATCCTAAAAAAATTCAGTGGTTTATGGTTTTTTTTCCCCTGCTGTAAGATTACCAAGAGTCAGATCTGCCTATGCCCAAGACAAATATTTTTTGTCTTTTTATTTTTTCCCATCAGCAGAACAAATTCACTTTATGATACCTTAAAACCTAATTCCTCTCCTATTCAATTTAGTCTAAACCCTTGTACAAAGGTTGCAGCATCCTTTCTTAAATCAGCTCCATCCTTTGCACTTCATCCAATTGCAGCTGTTTGCATTTCTCATTTTAATTCCTCTGGTTCTTACCACCTGTGCTGCTGCTTTCAAGATGCTGCTTTTGTCCTTTAATCGGATTTTTTTATATGGGCAGATAGTGATAGGAGTGAAATGATTTTAAATTGAAAGAGAGGAGATTTAGATGGGATATTAGGAAGGAATTGTTCCTTGGGAGGGTGGGCAGGCTCCACAGGGTGCCCAGAGAAGCTGTGGCTGCTCTGGATCCCTGGAAGTGCCCAAGGCCAGGTTGGATATTGGGGCCTGGGATGGTGGAAGGTGTCCCTGCCCATGGCAGGGGTGGAACTGGATGTTTTTTCAGGTCCCTTCCACCCCAACCCATTCTATGTTAACATGATTCCATGGCAACTGAGAGTCTCACAACCCTCAGGAGCAAACTTACTCTATCCTTACAAGTGGTGAATGAAAGGTTTAGAAACATTGGCAAAGATACAAGTCTGGGATTCAACCCATTTTCTCTTAGTGAAGAGATTCTTAAAATAGCTTGTCTCTGCTGAAAGTAAAAATATGAGTTTATTCCACTAAGTGAAGATGTCTGCAGTATAAATGTTTACATTTATAAACGTGGAAGGACTATCACTACAGCCTCCTCTCCCATATGTACAGTCACCCAGTGCAAATAAGGTCAATAATTCCTGTAATAATACATATTGCTCATGCTGATTTTAAGTGCTTTTACAGCCAAAGATAAAGTACATCCCTCAGATGTCTCCCATGACATCCTTGGCTTTTCACCAAGTACGTGCAGACTTAATACCATTAGATCTACAGGCAGCAGGAATTTGCATATTGCAAAATTGCTATAGCACCATTTCATCTTTCAAAACAAATTCTCCATGATTTTTTTTTTTTTGTTGGTTTGGGTTTTTTTAAGCAATAAATGTATATCCTGCAAATACATTAAGTATTAAGCTAAGGTTATTCCTTTTTCTGAAGTGATGGCTGTGTCTGATGAATAGAGAACCTGAGCTGGAGTTGTGACAGTGATGGTGTGATCCCACTTCTCCTTCTCTTCCTCAGTCTCCCCATGTAGAAATGGCAGTTGTGGTACTGATCTCCCCTGGAGAGCACCAACAACACAACTCTGAACTCCAGAGTGTTTTTTCTCCATCCTGACACACAAGTGACTTACAACAGCACAATTCCTGGATATAGATGTTTCCCAGGACACTTCAGCCCAGGGTCACCCACATTTAATTAAGGCTTTGCCATCAGCATGGAGAGGCCAAAGTTGAGGTTGGTTTTCTATATATTTGTGACTATCCCAGATAGTTCTGAAGGCTCTGCTCTGCTGATAAATATTTCAATGAACCATGGAGCCAGTTTTCTGCAACGAGCTACACAAACCAAGCTGCAGAGCCTCTGAATGTTCCTTTTATTCATTTCCAGGTTTTGGAGGTTTTTTTTAAGAGCAATAAAATACATCATTTTATCAATTCTGCTGTTTTACACTTTAGGGCCATAATGAAATGCTCTGAATGAACATGGATTGGAAATCTAGAAAAAAAAAAAAAAACAATCAGAAATTTCGGCAGTGGTAATAACGAGTATAAGCCATAAAGCTGCAATTTTTGTGGGCATCTCTTTCAGGTCTTTTTTTTTATTTCTTTTTTTTTCCAAACAGCTTTCCAAATCATGACAGGCAAGCAGACTGGCTTAACACAATCATTTAGATTGCATGGAATTGTCTCCCAGTAAAATTGCCAGCGATCATTCTCATTTGAAGCACTTCAGAGCATCTCCTTAGAAATCCCAGGCAGAAATTTGCAATATGAGTCGGAATTGGCTCTATGGGGGAAGCAAAACAGCCTGGGGACTCCTGAATAACAAACAAAACGTTGGTGAAATAATAATAATTACCCTCAGTGCTCGGGAGATGGTTCATCACAGAGCCCTGCAGTGCCCTCAGGCAGCCAGAGCAGGGTTTGTGCTCTGCACCTCTGCAAAGCTCTGTCTGGGAAGAGAAGCACAGAACCTGCAACCAGCACTTCAGCACACGGAAAATTCAGTGTTGGAGAAGGGATGGAGGGTCAAGGTGATCTTCTGACAGCCCCACATCCTCTTTCCTTTGTACTTTGATTAATTTCAAATAGAAAAGCACTTTTCCTGCACAGGTGAGTATAGATGTTGATGTGGTAGAGAATGAAATCTGCAGGAGAGGGGGGTGGGTTACAGATCTGAGATTGCTGATGATCAGAAAAGGATTTTAAAAATTCATAGAATTTTTGAGGTTGGAAAAAACCTCCAAGAGCAAGTCCAGTCTGTGACCAAACACCCCCTTGTCAACCAAACCATAGCACAGACTGCCATGCCCCATTGTTTCTAGAACACTTCCAGGGTTGGGGACTCCACTGCTTCCCTGGGCAGCCCCTTCCAGTGTCTGGATACCTTTTCAGGGAAGAAATTCTCCCTGAGATTAAATCTGAACCTCCTGTGGAAGAGTTAGGGGCCATTTCCTCTTGGAAAAGGCATATAGAGGCATAGAATTTCCTAAGTAGCTTGGCCTTGGACACTAGAAGTAGTGCTACCCACATTTAATATTCATCAGGAATGAGCCTAGGAAATCCAAGAAAGTAGTTTGCCAATTTTCTTGTTTCCTTCAGTGTATTTCTTCAGCAGTGATTTTCAATATCAGATCATCTGTGAACCCCTGGGTATTTTTTCCCTCTCCAGTGCTATGTAGCAAATTTAAGCCTGAAAACCATCTCAGCTGTGTAATTACCACAATCAGGGAAAATGGGTGAGAAGTAATTTTAGAGTAATTCAAAATTATTTCTTTCCAGGCCACTGGAAAACTGCACAGGCAGGAAAGAAAGAGTGCAATGATACCAACCCCACCTTCAGAGCAGGGAGGCTTTGGGGGCCAACAAACCAGAGATGGATTTAACTCTGTTCAAAGCCACATTTTGTATGGAAATTGGGAACTGTATGCTCATGGCTGCTCATGGCAGCACTGAGAGTGGAAGAAGCAGTAATTTAATAATTGGAAAATTTGGAAGGGATGAAGGCTGGATCAGAAAATGATGGTGTCAGCCCCTGTGCTAGTCCTTCAAGGGTCTCTCTGGTCCATGTGCATGGAAAACCTCTTCAAAACAGTTGAGTATTGTTTTTTCCCAAGGGAAAAAATTAAGAGGAAGGCCAGGAAAGGAGGGAGGAAGGCTGCTTGGTTGGTTTTTTTTTTTTTTCATTTATTTTTTTCTCCTCCAGATATTTACCAAGAGACTTTTGGTGCTCCAAACATGTAAGCCTGGGCTCCAATAATCTCCTGGACCAGAGGTGACCCTGAAGGCATCAGGAACATCACTCCCTTCATTCTGGCTCAATGTTAACAAATCCTCTGGGCTCAGACAGACTCTGTTCAGTGAAATGGCTGAAGGTGCCCAGTGTGTCCAAGGGACAATTTTGCTGCATTTTCAAATTAATCACATTCAGACTGGGAGGAAGGAGCAACATAACCTGAACATTAGCTAATTAAAGGTGTGGGGGGAGAGAAAACTCTAGAACTCTAGTCATTGAGGGGATACCTAACAGCTGAAACAGCTTTTGAGCATAGCAAATTTTCTCTGGGGAAAAAAAAAAAGTGAATCAAGTAAATTTGCTCAGTAGCATAACTTAGGGGCCCAGCTTTCTCTCTTCATCATCTCTTTATTGGAAAAACATCTCCTTCCAAACATATTTTCCTACAACCTCTGGAGTCTGGGGTCTGGTTAACACTTTCTGACCATTCTGAACATGCTGATCTCAAAGAAATGTTAATCAAATAGTTGTAATTTCCTAGCATGTAATAAATTACCTGAAAGGAGGTTGTAGTAAGGTCGAGGTCGGTCTCTTCACCCAGGTAACAAGTGACAGGATGAGAGGAAATGGCCTCAAGTTGCACCACAGGAGGTTTAAATTGGATATTCAGATAATTATCTTCTCTGAAAGGATGATGAGGCATCAGAACAGGCTGCCCAGGGCTGTGGTGGAATCACCATCTCTGGAACTGTTCACAAGACACGTGGCTGTGGCAACAAGGGACAGGGTTTAGTGATGGGTATGGTGTTGGATTAACCATTGGACCTGATGAGCTCAGAGATTTCTTCCAGCCCCAGTGTTTCTATGATTCCATGATTCTAAACCTCTCACTCTGGCAAATTTCTCTTTCAAGGAGTGTTTCTTAGCCCCAGTCTTCCAATCAGGCCTGAGAATCTTTACCTTTTCCCAGCATATTTTGCAGAATAATTTGTGACATCCAGCTGAACCTTGCTGGGCAATAATTCCTCACCCACAACTAAACCCATCCTGAGGAGGGTAGAGGTGAGACTATAAGGAAAGTACATCTGCATCAAGAGAACATGAAAAATATCCACCTGTCCTCCAAAGGCCTGGAAAATGTGTCCAGTATCACAAGAGCCTCTTTAATCTCAGGCAGCTGATGGACAGAGAAATGGAATCATGGAAGAATTTGGGCTGGAAGGGACCTTTAAGGATCATCTCATCCAAACTTCTGCATGGGCAGGGACTATCTCCATTAGGCCAAGGTGCTCCAGCCTGGCCTTGGACACTTCCAGGGATGCAGGGGTAGCCACAGCTTCTCTGGGCACCCTGTGCCAGGGCTCCTTGTGTAAAACACATCATCCCTAAAATCAGGGAATCGTGCCTGCGACTGCTCTGGCACAGCTGACAGCTCTGACACACAGCAAATGGAAGCTGGGCTGCCCCTGGAGGAGCCCCCTCCTGCCTGGGATTTGTTACAGAGTGTTTTGCTTGTCTGGCTCCTGGCAGGCTGGGATTGTTATCTCTACCTTGCCATGTCCCTGAGCAGCACATCATGAGCCTGTGCAGATCAGCGTGAGGAAGGGCAGAGCCATGATGGCACAAAAGTGCTGCCTGGTGTCCCCAAGCCCAGATTTGTGTTTCTGATTTTTTTTTTTTTTTTTTTTCCTTTTTCACATCACTCATGAGCAGTAGCAGCATTTACTTGCTGGGTACAGAGGTCCAGAGATGTAAGGGTGACGTCTGAAAGGAATCAAAGACGTCATTCCCATTAAAGCAAAACAGGGAGGTTTTTCTAAATATAATAAATGTTAAAATACTGCAACTGTTTATCCTAACTGGCAGCAGACAGCCTTAAAAATCTATTAAAGGAGATTAAGGATGTGGAAAGCACTTTGGTTTATAAGCCAACAAATAAAAGGGCTGAAGAGGGAGGGTTGGAAGGCTCCTCTCCTCTCACTGATGATGAATGTGGACACAATTTCAAACAGTGCAGAGGTATCCTCAGTCTCACACAAAGGGATTGATTAGGGAGGGAGCTCAGGACTGCACTACAAAATACAGACTCTTGACTTGTAAGCAGAGTTGTTTTCACTTGTCCAAATCTTCTTTTAATTGTCACTGCAGATATCTCATGAGACAGCAGTTCTGGGTCTACTTTTCCCTTGCAGATAATGAGGTTAATTGACAGCTGCAGCATCCTGATAAAACCTGATGGAAGATGAAATGCAGGCCCAGAGACAGATGGAACAAGATAACTCTAATGACCAGCATTAACAATTATGCTGACCATTATTAAATCTGTACTTTCGTGGAAAGATGAAAAAAAAGTTACTCCTAATGTGGTTTCTCTCCCAGCAAATAATCAAATCACAGCAAATGAGGCACTTGAATCCAAGAGGACCAGTGCATTGGTTCCTTGTAATTTGGAGAGTTCCACCTGAGAATTAGGAATGGAAGAAGAGTGTCTGTGTGTGCATGTGTGCATTGTGACAAGCATGTTATTTAAAAAAAGGTTGCAGAGGAAGAGAAGATTCAATGTGAACCTCTTCTCTTTGTCTGTGCAAAAAAGAATAGTAAAAAAAAAAGAGTAGGAGTGGTTATTGGCTGTGTGAAGAAGAGAATAATGTGTTATTTTTGCTCTCAATATTGTTCCTGTGGAATTCATCCAGGAAAGCTGCATGTCCTTGTGCACTGCTGCTGAAAAAAAAAAAAAAAATTACTAAAGATGCAGAACATGTTTGACACTATTTATCTGCAAAACTGGCATTTGCTGCTGAGCAGGTCAGACCCAGCTCATTTTATAGTCAGTGGGAAGGAATAGGCCCTTTTCAGGTGTGAGTCACGTGGCATATTTCAGATATTTATTTTAGGGTGAGATAAATCGTGTCCTGGTTTCCACCGACTCTTTTCACTGGCTCTTCAGTGGCTGCCAAGAGTCAAGAGGGAATATCTCCAGTAGAGATATTTTTATTGAAAAACAAAAAATCTATTCAGTTGTATAAATCATGGTCTGAAAGAAAAACAAAACAAAACAAAAAAATGAAGTCCATTTTGGTTATCTCAATATGACTAAGATCAGATTGATAATGGCCAGATAATAAATGAATATAACATCTTGGAAGGAAATAAGGTCTCCTGATAAGCTCTTTAACTTAATTTTAAAAGACAGAGGAGGAGTGGCTGGAAGTTGAAGTCAGATTAGTTCACATTAGAAATAAAGCAAGTTTTTAGTACTCAATAAACAACTCCAAACTGAGTCATATATTCTTCTTTTCTGATGCCTGCAAATTAAAATAGAAATCTTTCTGGAGGAAACGCTTCAGCCAGGACAAATCAGTGAGCACAGGCTCAGTGCAGGTTGTGTCAGAGAATTACAGAATTGTTTAGTTTTGAAAAGACCCCTTGGATCATTGAGGCTGGACATGAACCTAAGAGTGCCACGCCTGTCACAGAGCCGTGTCCCCAAGTGCCACATCCACACCTCCTTCCAACCCTTCCAGGGATGGTTACTCCACCCTGAGCAGCCTCTTCCCATGCTTGACAACTCTTTCCAGGGAGAAATGTTTCTTATATCCAAACTAAACCTCCCCTGGTGCAACCTGGGTCCATCTGCTTCTGTTTTATCACTTGCTCCCCGGGAGCAGAGCCTGACCCACCCCTGGCTGCCTCCTCCTGTCTGGGAGTTGTGGAGAGCCAGAAGGTCCCCCCTGAGCCCCCATTTCTGTGTCACTTTCCTGTAGTCGAGGTTAAAAACCAAAGTGTTACATTTCCTCTCTAACTTTGCCAAACACTGTGGCCTGAAATAAAGATGATCGAGTTTTTCTTCTCACCTTTTGCTCTTTCTCATCCTCCTCTCTTTCTTTACATGGTGTATAACAGAAATGGGTCAGGTCATTTTGCTTATTCATAGAAAATATTTTTCTTCATTTATAAGAAATTGTCATGAATAGTTGTTTTATTTTTAATCTAGTGTTTGGGGGGTTGTTATTTTTTTTTCTTTTTTTTACTATATATATTAAACTCTGGGATGTAACAATGCTCAGAAGAAACAAAAAGCAAATAAAAGACTTTATAGTATAGATTTAGAGAGAATGTAGATTTAGAGAGAATGGAATCTCTTCACTTCAGCAGGCTCTTATTCTCTACATGGTTCAGACATCACACATTTTAAAAGGGCAATACAAAATATGAACTTGGTATGCTGGGTATTTGGCAGATTTAGAGATTGCCACAAAATCTGGCAAAACTTTAGGGATTGTTGCTCTGATTAGGAGCAGTATCTTCACTGAGTCTGGAGTAGAAGCTCATATCCTGAATCTTCCCAGACCTTTCAGGTGTCTTGATTTGAACGACAGGTGTGTGCTAAGGAAGGCAGGAGCCTCCCTTGGAACGGAGAATGGAAACCCCCTCCCTCCAAATTATTATAATTTGGAAATTAAGGGGCTCTCAGGCAAAGATATGAGAATAGGAATTACAGTTCTTTATTAGGAGAATTGAAGTAAAAATGCAGTAATTAAAAACAAACAAACAAACAAACAAAAACCAAAAAACAACACCCTGCCATAGTCATGCTCCCAGCTGTCCCCTGTGTGTCAGGGGTTGGTGGCAGTGCCATCCCATGGTGGCTGCAGCCCTCCTGCAGTGGCAGATGTGGCTCTGCTGGAGCAGGGATCCTGTTTGTGTTCCATCCCAGATTGGATCCAGGTAGGAATGTTTGGCTCCTGCCCTGGCTGCAGCATCTCCCAATGGCTGATGGAATTTTCTCAGTGACATTCCCTGGCCCATCAGCAGGAGATCTGTGCCTGGAGGGAGGCTGGGTCCTGGCAGAGATAAAGCAAACTGCCCCAGCTGGTTTTGAACAGCTGGGCCATGGACAGAGGGTTACCCCACCCCAGTTCCTGCAGCTGGTGACAGAACACACACTGCTGGTGACAGCCTGCACAAGACACAAGATGTTAGGGTAGGAATTTTGGTATACTGCTCACAGCTCAAGATTGCCTACTTATCCTCAGAGACTGCAGAGATTCACAAAGTATTTTTGGCTAATTAAAGCACCCAGTGTGGGTAATGTCCATTCCACTTCCACATATCTCAAAGTATCAGCTAAACATCTGCTTCTTCTCCCTTCTGTCACTGGCTGGTGTTCTTAAATCTCCTATAAGGTGCTACAAATTATTAATTAGGACACAGCCTCGTGTCTGACAAGACTGGTTTTGCCATTTTGTCAAACCCATTAATCTCGTTAGAGGTATGTGCATGTTCTGTCCTATTATCCAGCAAACCCTAACATCACAATAAACAAGGTAATTTGTCTCTTGCCTGCAGGAATATTTTACAGCTTTTTGCACTGGTGAGAGCTGAGTCTTTCCTAAAAGTCCTATGAAAACAAGAAATGCAGATTTTGGCTGTCTCTGCCTGGCCCCTCAATTCCCACAATGCTGCTGTTTTAGGAACATATGATGGAAAGAGTAGAACACAGAGAAAACCTTATTTGAAGATTATTTAATTTCTGAAGAAGTTATTATTCGATATTAAATAACAGCAGCATGGGTCATGATCCCCAGCTGGCCAGACTAACAAAATATTTGCAGGTATCTGTGAAAAGCACATTTATAGCAAGATAATGAGATACTCTGGGTCCTTGCAGGAACTTCTTTCCAAGCAAAAGGGAGAGCCCAAGATGATCACAGAGGAAGGGCACTGTAAATCTTTGTGAATCTTCATCACTTCTGGGTGATGGCCACCACATGTGACTTTTGGACATCAAATTCACTCTTTTTCTTCAAAAAACAGACTTTTGACTCTCTTTGAAAAAAAGTTGATAGATCTTAAGACCTTACTGTCCTAGGTTTGGATTTATAATTATAACCATATAACAAGAGCTCCTGCTCATATTGCTTCTCCTCTCCCTTTCTTCCTCTGTTTTTAACCTTGTCCGGAAAAAAAAAAAAAAAAAAAAAAAAAAAAAAATTGATCATACCTTTACAGAATGTTTCCAATTTTTCAGACATTTTTCTGTCATGAAAAGTTCAGATTATGGCTGTCAACACCAGCTCCCTCTGAAAAAAAAATTACCTGAAGGTATTTTCTGCTGTTTAGGATGCTATGTTTAAAAAAAGGGGACTTTTCAACCAGAGAAGGTTGCAAACCTCATCCAGAAGTGAGTGGTTTTACTCAATCCATGCTGAGCACAACATTTTTATTGGCAACAAAGAGTTGCAGAATAGATATCAACTCAAATGAGCTGGAAGTTTGTTGGAAGGAAATGGCTTTTGTGGTTTCGTACTTTCTTGGTTGAATAAAATGCCAATAACTCAACAGCACAGTGCTTAGTTATGGTCAGCACTCCAGATACCCCTGTGCTCTATAAATCACATTTATATTGCCAACTTTTTCACATGCACAGGAAGTTTTTATTTCCATCATCTCGATTCCTGTCGCTACCTTCTGGCAGGTTGCTGCTGCCTTCCTATGAAGAACTTCCTCTTCTATCTTCTTTTCCAACTCAAGTCCTGGTCTGAAGTAAAATGAGATTTTCAGAAGGCTTGTCTAATACACAGAGACCTTGGGCACACTCACGGTCTTAAATATAATTTTCCAGTCTACCCTAATTTTGAATTTTTTCTTAATCCCTTCTGATCGGGCCCTTTATTACACTAACAAACAATTTTTTCTAGAAGTTTAATACCTTCAATTCACATTAAATTCCCAGAGCTTTGTTCCTAATGCAAGATTCCAATGCTTTTTCAGTACCCTGGGTTATTTGGGATGTACATCCCCATGGGACTACAGTTCATCATCATCATCATCATCATCATTACAGTTTAAAAATAAAAATAAAAAAATATTATTATTAACCTTCTTGAAATAATTGGAGGATAAAGAATGGCAATCCAATTTTGTTGGTAAAATTTATAGGGTCCTTTAAGTAGGAGTGAATTTCACCGTTGTCCACGGGGTTTTTGTGCTTATCAGGCAACCTTGTTGAAATTGCTAGGGAGGTTTGATTTAATCTTCCTGTGAAGTTTTCCTAAGGTGTTCACCAAAGTAAATAATATCAATATTGTAAGATGTTGCTTGTAAGTATTTTCTTGTAATGCACTTAATATCTCATTCCTGCAAGTAAATGACTCAGTGTAATAGGGCTGCAATAAAAATATGAAAATTATGACCTAAAAAGAAAAGAAACAAGTAATTCTCTTCTCCCCTCATTTTATGGAAAAAAAAAAAAATTCTATGAAGGAAAAGGAAGCTGGTTAGAATTGTACCACTGACTAATTTTTCACCAAAACTGTATTTCAAAATTCATTCCATTATTTGGATGAAAAAGTTTTTCCAATAGAAAATAAAACTACCAGCTCTTCCAACATATTATTCACATGTGTCATTGTTAATTTTTCAGCTTGTTTTCATTTAGAGAACCATTTGAGAATAGAATAAAGTCATGTCTAAAACAAGGAACTTTTTTATTCCTCTTCTGACATAACAGGAATTTTATTCCAACTCTTTGGGGACCAATTAAAAATAAAGCCAGGAATAAGAGTGAATGAGTCCATGTGGGTAAGATTTACCCTGCTAGATTTCAGGGCAGAGATCCATTTATTTACCTCTTTGGAAGTGCCTGTTGGCATTAGGGATGCTCACCTGTTGTGGGTACCAGGAATCCACAGAGGCCTGGCCAACCTGGTGGGATCTGGAGGAATTTTATGCCCTTCTGGAGCACAGCTGCGAAGCTGACAGGACAAGAAATTTTGTTTAGGAATGAGACTCCTCTCCTAGATCTGACCATATAAAGGGTGGTGCCCACCCCAGAGTTAAACATCTATAATGCCAGTGTTAATTTTTACTGAGCTGGATCCTGCTTATCCCCAACTTCCAACTCTGCAAAACATCAATCAGCTGAAGGTGACAGAGCAGATTCCTTTTTAGCTTTGGCCCTTTCTGCAGCTTTGGCACAGAGGATGAGGCCATTTCAGATAAGAATTCTGCATCTCAGGGAGGTTATTTTATGGTGTGAAATAAATGTGCTGTGCCCCAATGCTTCTCTTTCCCTTCATATCAGGAAAGAATTGTTGCTTTCTCTGTGGTGTCCCAAGCCAGAAAAGGGGAGATTTTGTAGAGTTAAAGTATTTTTTAGGTTGGAAGGGACCTATAAAACTACTGAGTTCAAATGTTAACCCAGCGCTGCCAGGTCTGCCACTAAACCCTGTCCCCAAGTGCCACATCCACACATCTTTTAAATCCCTCCAGGGATGATGACTCCATCACTTCCATGGGCAGCCTGTTCCAATGTTTGACCACTCTTCCTGTGAAGAAATATTTCCTAAAATCCAATCTAAACCTCTCCTGGTGCAACTTGAGATCATTTCCTCTCGTTCTGTCTCCTGTTACCTGGGAGAAGAGGCAAACTCCACGTCATTCCAACCTCCTTCCAGGAAGATGAGGAGCTCCCTTTCCAGGCTGAGCTGCACTTCATGACTTTTTTTTTTGGGTCTCCAACATCCTTTTAGGGCTACATGCCTGCTGGGACTAGAAAATTCCACAGAATCCTCCAACCTTCATCAACAACAGCATCCAAAACCCATCCATGCTGGTTCCGGGTAAATATTTGAACCTTGCAAGGTGAGCTAAACATCAGGCCACTCTGAGAGACAAAGCCACTTGTCACCATAAGCTGTTTTCTGTCAGGCACAGATTCTGCTGCTCAGGAGGGACTAAAGAGATGAGCAAAATTAGCTTCTGTTGTGCTGTGTGCAATGTCAATCCATTTTCCATGCCCCACGGTGGTGACCTGGAAGTTTGCTGCATACAATTTTTTGTTCCATCTGGCTTGTTTGAAGGCTGGGAGAGGAAAAATGGGACTGGATGGGAGGGTTGGAGTGGATACATGCAGTCCTAAGTGTTTTCAATAGAGCATTAATTGAAATGTTGTAGATGCTGTTTGCCTCAGCTGTAGCTGTTCATAATAATTAGGTTGATGGATTCAGAGAGGAATAAAAAAAAAATAAACGTCTCTCCTCTCAGAGAGAAGGAAATTTAAGCACTGGGTTGGGGATTTGGGAGTCTAGTAAAGCCCTGCTACTGGTAAATTGGACATGTACGAGTGCTGGAGCTGGATAGGATGTATCCAGCAGGGAGCTGGCTGACAAAATGCTGCCACTTTCCATCTTCAACAAAAGTTTGCTGTGCTAAAAAGGTGTTCCCAGTGAAAATAAAATAAAATAAAATAAAATAAAATAAAATAAAATAAAATAAAATAAAATAAAATAAACAAATTACAACAAAGAGGGTTCAGAGAGCTGTGTGGAACTCGCCTTACCGCAATCCCTGGGACTGAAGCAAACCCTCCCATGATCACTGCCCAGGGAAGAAGTTCTGCCTCATGTCCAGGGAAAATCTCCTGGGAGCAGTTCCTGCCCATTCCTCATGTGCCATTTCTGGACCCCACAGAGCAAAGCCTGGTCCCTGCTCTGAGCCCTCCCTGCACACAGAGACACCCAGGGATGGGGCCCCTCTCAGCCATCCCTTCCTGAGGCTGAACAGCCCCAGCTCTCCAGCCTTTGATCATCACAGAGATGCTCCAGCCCACACCTTCAAAACCATCCTCTGGTCCAGCTCCAGGAGCTCCACAGTTCTAGTTTACCCCTCTCCCCCTGGGAAATGCTTGTTTCTCCAAGTTCTCCTGTCTTAAAATATGCACAGACTACAAAACCCACCTGTGATGAGAAGAAACACAGTCTGGACACCTGATTTATTGGCAATGCAGCACTGAGGGAACCTGTTTCTGTTTCTCATTTTTCTTGTTTTTTTTTTTCTCCTTGACCTAGCTCTGTTGAAGCTGTTGAGTGTTTTGTAATTAACCACCCCTCACCTCCACTCTGCCAGACTTCCTTCAGCAGCTCAAGAGAGGTGTGGGATTCCCAAGGGTCTTTTGCTTCATCTGTCAAGCTCATGAATTTGTCTTGGTAAAAACATGGATGGAAAGTGTGGGAGCTGAGAAATGAGCACATCCCATTCTCCAAGGAGGGCCCATGGTCTCTGGTCACAGACTCACACAAAATCTGAGCTGTTGAGTCCTCCCTAACGGCTGAGCAGTGACTAGTGGAGGTGTGTCTAGCCCTAATTTCTGGAAATTCAAAGTGAAATGGGACATCTTTGGTCCTGATGCGGCTGGTTTAGGCTGCACATCACTGGTGTGACAGCAAGTACAGCTGGCTGTGTCACAGAACACGGAAACTTCTCCAGCCACAGACACTCGGGGTGCTCTGGCTGTGCCTCAAGGCAGATGATCCCCGATCCCTATAGATGCAATTTTACCCTGGGCAAAGCTCCAGCAAAGCTGCACCTCAGCAGCTGTTTGATTTAATATGCCACTGCCATGACCACAACCATACAAGGAGAGTTAATTGCTGTTCCTGGTGAAATGGGTTCCCCCTCTAACCTTGACCTGGTCCTTGACTTGTGGCCCCAGCCCCAGCTGCACAGGAAATCCCAGGAGCAAACTTTTTTGGAGAAGTCTGGTAAACTGAAATTGAAAGTGGGTCTGGGTCAAAAGCTCCAGTGACATGGGGGTCACCCGTCCCCAAGTGCCACATCATTTAAATACCCTCAAGGATGAAGTCTCCCTGGGCACTTGTTTCAACACTTGACAACCCTTTCCATGAAGGGTTTTTTTTTTTTTTTCCTAATACCCACTCTAAACCTCCCCTGGCCCAACTGAAGCCATTTCCTCTTGTCCTGTCACTTTATCCTTGGGATCTGATTACTTGGTATGAAATCTCTCATGGGCATAAATAAATAATAAGACCTCCAAAGCAATTCAAACCTTGTATTTTGCTTCTTGATTTCTACAGAGACATCACAACACGTGTTAAAGTTGCCCTGTGACAATCAGGAAAGGGGCAAACTTTTATTTTTCCTTTTCAGTTATAGTTAAGTTTCCTCTCTCTTCATATTGACACAGGAACTGGGGTTTTAAGGAGAAAAAATATAATTTGGGAGTTTATTTAAGTTTAGTCCTCCATATCACAGGATAAATTTATATTACATATTATTTTATAGTACATATTAATATATATATAAATAATATACATACATTTATATTACATATAAAGCATCTAGGCAAAAAACACACCCTGGAGATGCCTTTTTTTCTTTCAGTGACTATGGAGGGAGCTGAGGAAGGTGGTTTGGATGTTTTTGTGGAACTCAGTGAAAGGAGTTTCACTCTCCTTCCTAAGACTTACAATAAATAACACAACAACTGGGAACACTCTGGTTCCTCCATCCATTGCAAGCAGTATTTTTTCCTTCATTGTCATTCTGGTGAAATGTTAGAATGATTTTTTTTTTTTTCCTTTCATGTTTAATAAATATTTGGCATCAGCATCATAACTTAGCCCTTCCAGACCGTATCAGAAAATGGATATGAAACTGGATTAAAACTATTCTGTACTGATGGAGCCTTCTTGCTTATCTAAACAAGAAGTCCACATTTAAATTTCAAGTTAATATTTTAGGATTCAAGACATTTTTTTTTTTCTCAGAGACCACTGAATTATAAATTTTTAGTAGCAAGGAAAAGTAAGAAAACATTTATTTGCTCAGGCTGACATTGGAGTTATACCTGTTGAATAAAACAGGACAAGGGATGCTCAAAAACTCTGAAAAGGAAAGCAGACTGTACCTCTGCTGCTGCAGTCTTGGATCTGCTTCTGCTGATTATTTTTCAGCTGAAATAACAACTCTTGGTTTAAGAATTCCCTTTGGTTGCTGTGGAAATAATGATGAGTCCTGGGAAAAAAAAAAAAAAAAGGCAATTCTAGGTGGGGGTATGGAAAAGAAAAGAGGAATTCCCAGATCAACAGAGAGAAATTCCCAGAGTAACAGAGACCTTGTGTACAGTTTTTTTTAATAATTAAAAAAAAAAAAAAAAAGAAAACATGGGGAGAAAAATAGAAGCAAACAGAAAGTTCTGGGCTAAAAAGCTGTTTCTGGGTAATCTGTGTGATAAAATAGGAGACAAGATCTATCACAAATGATTTATTTCACTATTCATAAGCACCTGAAAAAGAAATAGACATTTCTGCCTGAGCTGCTCCCGTGGGGCTCCTTGAGAAGGTCTGATCAATTCAGTCAATGGACAATGAGATCCAAGTCCTCTCATCCTCAATTAAACATCCAGTGCAGGTGATAAAAGCCTTGCTGAAAAACTGCCTGCTTTGTCCACTGATGGTCAGTGAAGCCCTGGGGGATGAAATTCCCACCCACATCTGCACTTCAGGCATGTGAGGAGAGGGGAATGGAAATCCCACCAGGGGAAAGAGAGCAGAGCCAGCCAGGTAAACTTTACAAAACAGGGTTAGCAGTGCCACCTCTCCTCATGCCCCGTGTTTCATGGAATCCCACAATGGTTTGGTTGGAAGGGACCTTAAAGATAATCTCATTCCAACCCCTGCCACAGGCAGGGACACCTTCCACTGGACCAGGCTGCTCCAAGCCCTGTCACAGAAAAAATGTGGAAAATGCTTCCTGCTGGAAAAATGACCAGAATATGACACTGTTGTGAAATTGCCTAATTTTGAACGCTGCTCCTCCACACAGAAGTTGGCCCAAGGAGGTAATTGTTTCATTGCAAGACATTTGGGCTTTTGAGTGCTAAACTCCAGATCAAACCTCAGCTGCTCAGGAAAGGAGGACTTTTCTTTCCCCTGACAGCACTGTCTCCTTCTCCCCTTCTTTTCTCCCTCAAAAAAGATATTTTGACCTTTTCTTCTTGAATCAGGCTTTTGACTTATTTTTCTTGGATTTCCATTCAGATTTTACAAGCTTCTCCTCTGGAAAACTTGTCTTTCTTGTAAAAGCAAAATTAAAACCAATAATTGGGGTGTAATATACATGGATTAGCAAATGCTTCTGCACATTCCCAACTCTTTATCAACCCAGCTGTCCTTTGTAGGATAAGGAGCTGAGAATTTTGAGGAAATCTTAATGGATAACAGTTCCAGGAAAAAAGGTCAGGACCTCTTTGAACAATTGAAACTGTGCTATATTTGTCAGCTTCAGATTTTCTTGCACTTTTGTCAGAAATATTTGATTCTGAGCTTTCTAGTACACACAAAGCTGATCAGGCTGGGTAAAACAATGAACTATTTTCATCTTCCAGCAGAGAGTGTGTTCTGGGTTTTTTATCTACCATTGGGGATTCATTTGATATGTATTAGCTGAATTCTTCTGAAGTTATTAGGTTTTTTCACAGAAACAATGAGCAATTTGTAAAAGTCATTCCCTGGTGGCCTTGGTCAAGCCTAAAGTCTTATATCAGGAAGAAAAGCCTGACACATTAACCTTTGTTGCCTTGAATGTCTGGAGAAAAAAAAAATAAAAAAAATAAGAGGGTTTAATAAGCTGTGAAAGAACATATTTAATTAAAAAACAAAACAAAACAAAACAAAAAAAGAGCCAAGGCAGCAAGAGACCACAAATTGTTACAGGAAGAAGAAGAAATCAGGGCAGGCCAAATTCTCAGAGTAAATTGGTGAGATTCCAGTCAAGTCAGTGGTGCTGGGTCAAATTAATCCAAGTTGTGGATCTGGACTGAAGAGGATAACTACATGTGAGCACTGCTGAATGAAAGGCAGATGAAAACACTGCTGAACTGAGCTATGTATTCCCACTGCCCTCCAGAATACAGAAAAAAAGACAAAAATAGGTCATGTTTCTGCTGTCTTTCCACAGCTTCCAAAATAATCATGGTTTACTCCTAATACTGCTGTAATTTAGCACTATGCACTGCTTTATTTACACACACAGCACCATTTTAATCCACATTTTCCTCTTCTTTCCATTCTCCCAAATTAAATTATAGCCTTGATGGCTCTGGGTAATGCACAATGAAAATACTCTCCTTGAGCTATGATTCCAAATCCCCAGATGGATTTGTATAAATAAACTGCTGAGGTATCATTCCCCTGTCATTTGATATATTAAAAATTAGGATGTATTTTTCCCTCCATGCTGCTCTGAATGAAGCAGGAAATAATTTTCGTTTTCCTTTGCTGCACCACAATCAAAGTTTGTAGGCAGCAGTTTAGCTTAATCATACTTATGCAATTACTGTCAGAGCCTGACATTTTCCTTTCACCTTTACTATTCCCAGGAGATTAAGCTATCAACCCTTCAAGATCATTACAGCTGTTTACATGCAGGTGACAAAAGGAGTCTCAAACAGCAGGAAATCTTTATCTCTGGCTATGGCATGAACCAAACTCTCTGTATTTTGGGGGTTTTTTATTTAGTGGAATGGAATGGAATGGAATGGAATGGAATGGAATGGAATGGAATG
>CM031858.1:2740582-2774779 GCA_018697195.1 Certhia americana
TGGAATGGAATGGAATGGAATGGAATGGAATGGAATGGAATGGAATGGAAGCCATATCCACACCCGAGAAATGGACTAAACTGGGAAACACAAACATTTCTCTGTAAATAGTTCGAGACAGCAACAGAGGAATTCTAATGGAATTGCCGCCTTAAGTTTTAGCAATTCTATTTTTCAGACTCTGTGCTGTTCTGGTGAGTAGTTTTAGGTTTCATATTCAGTGATACTAAGTTTTCTTCACAGAGTAGACAGGCAAAACAATTCCTTCTCTAGTTTGATACCAAGGACAACTTTCAGGCCCAAGAATAAAAACAATGGTGAAGTGAGAAGCAAAAACAAGGAAAATGGAGCTTCACAACATGAAGCTATGGTTGGACAATTGATTCTAATATACTGATGGAACAGAACTTATCAAAGTGTGAGACCTCATGATTGGTTGTTCATTTTGTGCCCATTTTGGGTTCATCCTGGGTGTGGTCTGGCCGGGGTCATGTGCTGCCCAGGTGTGTCCATTGAGGCCTTTTAATAAATCCCTGCTTTATCCTTTTGCTCTGTCTGATCTCTGTTCCTGGTTAGCCTCCAGAAGGCATCAGAATGGTTGCTCCACAGACATCCCAGGATGTGTTTCCATGCCGAAATGATGGGAACCACCTGGATTTCAGATATTCCATTCAATTTTTCTTTTCCTCTTAAGCCAGCCCACTGAGGTCAACACGGTTACTGCACTGAGAGAAAACTTTGCGGAAGTGTCTGGTAGCTGAGGAGGAGGAAGGAGTAGCAGATGAGTCTGACAGGTTTTGATTCTCCACACTGTTTTGGTTTTAATTTTTTTGCCACTTAAACAGAACCTTCTGCAGGAGTTCCTGGCCCTGGGGAGGCTGCTCAGAGCAGCTGCTCTTGGGTTGACCAGCACTGAGGCTGCGTCAGCTTGGAAATGCCAGGCTTTGAAAGCAGCAGGTGTTTCTGTAGGGGTCCTGTGGCTGAAAGGAGTTGGCAGAGACTTAAAAAAACCTGTCTGGCTTCTCAGCCACCCCCTCACTCGGCCTTTAGGGAGCAGTTCTTGCTCAGGTGAGATTTTCTTGCAGGTGCACACACTCAGACATTCCCTGGACTTTCTCATGTCTGTTGGCTGGTAAGTAGAGCCTTATCATCAAAATACAGATTGGTTTGGGTTGGAAGGCATCTCAGACACCACCCAGTTCCCACCCCCTGCCCTGGACAAGGACACCTTCCCCCAGACCAGGCCTGCAGCTCTTCCATACAACACTGCACACCTCTTCTCTCTCAGATGCCACAGCAAACTCTGCTTCCAGTTCCATTTTCACCTGCCCAGCACCACCAGAGTATAAAATGCAAGGCACAAACAAAGTCTTCATCATTTGTTAATTGATTTCCTAAGGGAAAGGAAGTTTCTGCAACTCTGCTGCATGTCTGCCAGTCCCCACTATTCATCAAACACCTTGGCCAGGCTCAATCATCATTAGACGAGAGGTAAATGCTTCAAGGATATTAAAGTCTGCTGAGGATGGTTAGGAAGAAAGAGAAAATGGGCAACAGCTGGTGTTGCAATTATAAGAATTGGATATTCAGGATTTTAATCATAATATTTGACACCAGCGAATCTTCAGAATGGAAAAGAAACCAGATTTTACAAGGCCTTCTGCTAATGAAGATCTTTATTCTTTTTTTTTTTTAAGTCCCCTGGGCAACCAGTGCAATCTGGTGAACATTTCTATGCTTAAATTTGTTGTTGTTTTTCATTTTTTTTATTGTTTTTCATTTTGTATAACTAAAGTTATTTGTTTAATTACTCTGTTCCCTCAAGTTGTTAAAACCACATCAAGATACATTTAATTTCTCTGTATATTATACTCCTCATTTCATTAAACTGAAGCAGTTACTTAAAGCTTACAATGTTCATTCCTTCATCATAGACACAGAAATCAGAATTACCTCAAAGGTTTTCCTTATTTCTCTAGCTATACCATCTCCCCCTTCTTTAGAGTGTAGAGCTAAGTCCTCTTTTATTGCTGTGGAATATTTAAAACCCATTCAAAATGCTATCAAGGTTGTTTCCAAAGACATTTGGAATGAAAATCATTAAGAAAGCCATTTTCAGTAATTTCACGAACTCCATTTCTTCCCCAAATTTATATTTTAGTGTGGAAGGTAATAGTATGGCCATGTAAGTAAAAATTACCATAAATTTAATTAACTGCACTGCTTAACATAATAAAATCTCTTATCTGTTAAACAGAGGATTTCTTCATTTAAAAAGAAAAAGAAAAAAGATTGTATATGTTTTGAACTGCTCTTCCAGTGACAAGAATGCAGCGAACATTTCACTTGGCTGAAAGAGGAAATTAATGATGAAGGGATTGCTTTCCACAAGTGATTCCTCAGACCACCACAACCTGTGTGCAGCCTCAAGCAAATGCACAAGCAGCCTTTAAGCATTTGCTCAGTAGATTATCCTTCCTTTTGAACCAGAGTCACAAACTCTGCTCCATGCCACAGTTTCCAACCTCTTCCTGCAGCTGAACTTCAAGCACAAGTTAGAAATCCAGCTGGATAATTAGTGTCTTACTAAGGCTTTCATTAAGCAGCCTTTTTATGTGTCAAGGGTGGATAAGATTTCGAGATCTGCTATTTCTCACATGGAGACAAAGGGGGCTAATGGTCAAAACCAATCCTTTCCAAGCACAAATGAATAACTGGGCTCACTGGGATGCGGAATAAAGAAGTGGAGCAGCAAAAAGGTCACCATGTCACAGGAGAGGGAGGCAGACCCAGATAATTTTGGTCTAGCAGTATTTGCCATATTAAATAAATGTGATTCTTCAGATTCTTTGCACAAATGTTGCTGATTCTCTGTGACTGCAAGGACTATACATTTCAGTTTATTTCGCCCCTCACTGTGCAACACCTTGAAAAAAACCGAAGCCATCCACTGTCAGCGTTGAACCAGCATGGATCTCAAGGACATTCCCAGCAGAAAGCAGTTCATCTAAGTATATCTAATTAATTAAAGACAGGAATCAGGACCTGTCTGTCTTATAAGCTTCCAGGAGTGTTGTACTCTGAGTCTTGAAAGTCATGATGGCAAGAGCTCTTGCAATACTCAAGATGTGAATCTTAGGGCTTAATTTTTAGGCTCTTACTTCTTAACAATCTTATTTTTTAAAAAAAAAAAAAATCTAAATAGCATGCTCATTTTCTGTTTAATTACTGCTTTTTTTGCTTCTGGCTCTGTACAATAATATGGTAAAGATTTTGTCCTGGGGACCAAGAACTGTTTCACAAAGAGATTAAAAAGCATGGACAAAATTATCATGAGCAATGTGTTGAGTGGACTCAGTCCAGCTCCCTAAAGGGCTCTAACACTGCATTAGGCAAAATATTTGTACAACTTATAAAGCTCTGAGCATGAATAGAAATATCACAAAGCCCCTTTGATCTTTCCTAAGGACAAAAATACTTAAAAAGGGATATGAAATTTCACCTTTCTGTTGCCTCGTAAGTCACAGGTTGTGTCTCCATTTCTCATTCCAGTCCCTGAACTCTGCATTTCCTGGGCACTCATATGTAATAGATTTTTCTCAAGATAACGTTTTATTTTTATTTTTTCTTTTTTCTTAACATACAGCTCACAGGAAACAGAAGATACTCCTCCAAAGTAAATGAAACAAATATCAACCACAGTAATTACTCCATGATTTGCTACTTTTTTTTTTTTTTTTTCATTTTTACAAGTGTAAGAGATTGATCTGAAATTTAATTACATTGAAGAGCCAGTGAAAGCAAAAATATGAGGTGTAGTACTGTGTTTCTAAATAGATATGGCCACATTTTTAGCTGTGGCACTTAAGGGACATGGGGCAGTGGTTGGGTCTGGCAGGTTAATGCTTGGTCTCAGACTCTGATCCTGCAGGTTTTTTCCAACTTTCATGACTCCAGGATTCAATGATTCTATACCCAGGTAGAGATGTAAAAATAGGTAAAAATGTATTTTACATTTGCACTCTAGGGTTGTGTTAATGGTTTTATTTTCATAGCACACCAGAGAGACTGGTAGGAAAAAATAGTTAATATTCTGCTGGAGGGTGTATAAATATAGGATAGTTATCTCCTAATCATCATCGTCTCAAGATCCTCAATCACAATTATCCCCACAAGATGTCCAGGACTTACAACCTGACTTTTCCTTGGCATGCAAATGAATACTACCAAAATTGAGTAGCTTTATTCAAGTTACACAAAGAGCAAAGTTCCTTTCCTGAGACCCCATGAAGTAGAATCAATAGCTGGATTCATTTGATCAGGTACAATCTAATTTTATGCAGCAACTCCACTCTCACCTCTCAAGCAGCAGAGCTGGAGTGGCCTCTCCACACTGCACATTTTTAAGTGCCCTGTGTTCAGCCAGGTTATAAATTATCCCTTCACATCCTGAAGTAAAGCTGGAGAGGTTCTTGCCATGAAAATACAAGAGCAGGCACAATGAAACGGGCATTTTAAGCAGAGATAACCTGTGCCTAGTTCCTGAAAATGAACAGCCAGGCTGCTGGCAATTATCTCTAATTACAGTTGGTACAAAAGGATTTTCATAATGCACTTTTGTGCAATGTGCAACCTTGAGATGAGATCCCAAAGCTGAAACATTTGTTCCCCTTTTCCATTAAATGCATTTTTAAAAAAATACTAATTAGGAGATCATTCAGGAGGAAAGATAACACTCTGACATGGTCACTTAGTAAAGACATCAGACTTATTTGCCTCCCAAGAGGCCTGATCCTGTCCCAGTGATTTAATATGAACCATCAGTAAACATTTAATTACCAGAACTGAAAGAAAAGAGAGAGAAAAAGTATCATCAAACCCATTTTCCAGATAAAGAATCTGCCACAAGAAGTTATCTGCATACATCCTGCTTCAAAGCTCAGAAACTCACAGCCCAAGGGTAATTTTTAGGACTCAAATAACTTGGAATTTATCAGAAAAGCTCTTTCAAAAGGATCACAAAAAAAGATATATCAACCTCAGTTGTAGTTTTTCTGATCATTTTTTAGGTTTAGATTTTGCTTTGCCCCTGTTGCTGTGATTAAGTGTGAAGCAAAGAGATCAATACAACTTGATAATATAGCAAAGGATAATCTTCCTTGGGTGCTAGGAACATAAATATTGGTCTGCTGCTGTCAAACAGATCCTGCTGCAAGACCTGTCCAGATGTTTGCAGTTTTGTCAATCCATTCATCATTCCTTGCTTGGTCTGCTTTTTCCACCTGAGCTCTGTTGGTAAACAACTGGTTTTGAGCAAATCTTGGGATTAAAATTCTGCTTTTCCTTACACATTGTCTATAAGGGGCATAAGGGGAGCTGGGCTGAAAATGAAAAATAAGCCCTTATTTATGGACTGGGTGAAATGAATTCTTTGGTGAATTCTCTGTCCTCTCGTGCTCCTCATGCTGCCACATAAAACCTCCAGTATTTACTGAATCATTTACCTAACCCACTGCATTCATTGTGTTTAGAACCAGGATTCCTTTGAATACTCAGCTAAAAGTAATTACCAGCAAAAACAAATACCAAGGTTTTAATTGCACTCCATGCATCTCTTGGTTCTTAGAAATTATTTCAAATGTCTATTTCATTAACTGAAAGAGAAATAGAAAAAATGAAATGGTATTTGTCTCTAAATCTTCCATCTCAGGAATTTGTTTAAGCACTTTCTGAACAATAGAAGTCACAAAAATCCCCTCTGGGGCTAATGAGCCTCAGCATATTGGTCAGATTTTTGGAGGGCTGGTTGTACTTTCTTCCTTCAGAATTATAAGAAATTGGTGTCCCTTCTCACCTTCAATGATCAAAAGATACTCTTGAGCCATCATGCTAATTAGTTTCATAGAAAGTGCTGAGTTAAAACAGGATATTTTATCCTTGTTAATTGCCTGAGATCCACAGATCCACAAATGAAGGTACTTGGATGTGCTGTCCAGAGAAGCTGTGGCTGTCCCTAGATCCCTGGAAGTGTCCAAGGCCGGTTTGGAAGAGGATTTGAGCAACCTGGGATAGTGGGAGGTGTCCCTGCCCATGGCAGGGGGCTGGAATGAGATGAGCTTTAAGGTTCCTTCCGACTTAAACCATTCTAGGTTTCTATGAAAAGGTATTTAAAATTAATTTGATTACTCCTAATGAGTGCAAGACTGTACCAGTCAAGCCAGAGCTGAAGGAGAACAGTTGAAGCAATGCTGCACAAAGTGGCCCAGTAAATGTGATGATTATTCAAATAGCCCCAGAGCACAGATGACAGAGCACTGGGTTTGCTTTGCTTTGCTAGCCATTGTCACATTTTCAAGCTAATGAGCACTAGGAGGTGTTTAGTCTGATCTGCAGCTCTAGCACTGTGGGTAGATTGAATCTAGAGAATTTCCTAGGTTTTATGGACAATAAAAAAGAATAAGAAACAATTAAAAGAACATTTTTAAAAGCATATCACTAATTTAAGGTAACTCTGAGATTGCCCTCAAGGCCCCAAACTGAATATCCTTTTAAAAGGAAAGTCCTGAGGAATGGGAGGAGCTGTGTGCTTCATGCCTTGCCTCAGCAGCAGAGGTGTTGCCCTAGAAACACAGCAAAGAGGAAGTTTGACAAGGCTGTATCAAAAATTTAGCTGTTTCTGTGTGGTGTGCTGACCATAGCTGTAGATTTCAGGAATCTCCCACTCATCCCTGTTTGGGAAATTTTTAAATGTTCCAGCGTGTGCTTTTTAAACACAGCAGGGCTCAGCTCTGCAGAGGGCACCTGGTGTGCCACTGAGCCCATGGGCTGGCAGGAGGAACACCTGGTGTCCCCATTTGGTGTCCCCAGTGACTGTGGTGTCAGGAGATCAGGTGCTGGTGGCTGGCATGGTGCTATCTCTGTGTTTATTCTGCAGAAAAACAGCTCTGAGCAGAAGTTTTGGAAGCTGTCCCTCCTGGCAGCATCTGCTCCTCTCCCACCTTGCAAGTGGAGCTGGAGGAGATGCTGGTCAGACAGATGTTATGATCACGAATTTGAAATGAAAGTTGGAGGCTCCAAAGGTGTGGAATGTGCATGTCTCCCTCTAATGAGACTATTAAGGAAGAAACTCTTTTCACTGAGAGATAGACAGTTTTTGCAAACTCTGTTTTTATCAAAATAATAAAGGTAATTTTTCACATTCAGCCAGAGTTAGCTGTGGGCTCACAGGGAGCTAATACATCTGAAGTTGCCCAAACAGAGGACACAACTGTAACAAAGCTTTCCTAATTCAACCATGGCCCTGGTTTCTGGTGATCTGGATTCTTTTTTGTCCCCTCCCACATTCCTTGGGCCTACCCAGGCTGTAGAACAGTAATGATGAACATTTTGTGCTTCTCCACAGAACAAAGGCTCCCCTTCTGAGCCTGTGAAGTTTCACCTTGTCTCTGAGATCCATCCCCAAAACTTCACTGGGAGACACATTTAAGATTGATCATTCGGGCCACTTCACACTTCATTCCAAGTCTAATTACTTCCATTCAAGTAGCATAAAATATAAATTAATTTATTCCAGGAGCAGGCATTTTCTTGCCTTATATTCCTCATCAGTATGAGCAGTTCTTCAAGCATTTCTAAACCCTTCTCCTCTGATCCAGCCTTCCTTTTATTCTCCCCCTCCCTTTTTTCCCTGCTTCAAGTCAATTTTATTTGATTTTTTTTGCTCCGCTTGCCTTGAAAAAAATCTCTTTAAGGCTCTTTTCTACTTAATGCTCTCTGCACAGTGACTGACAAGAAACTTTTACTTTTATTATCTCCACTCCTATACTCAGGTGACTCCTCGTTTGCCACCTTAGGTGGTCAAAGTGCCCTTTCAATTCCATGTTGTGATGTTACCAAAGATGAGATGTAGCTATTGCAAAGTGGGCTCCTAAAAGGTACATTATCTATTTCGGAGCTGATCACTCCTGACACCCTTTTAATTAATAAAAAGAGATATGTAAGGTACCTAGAAGTCTCTTGGTGTCTTTGATACTCAGGTTAGCATGACCTGAAATATTTTCTGTTGGTGATTATTTAACTGTAAGATGATTCCATTGTACTAGTTCAAATATTTAATTGTTGTGCAGGGTTTCATCAGTCTTACCCCAGAATTATGGCTAAGAGTTGGTGGAATGTATCTCCAGGAGATGAGCCCATGTGCTGTTCATGTCCTTCAGTGAAACTTTGATTTTAGTTTCTAGCTGCAGTATTGAAAAAAAAAAATAGGTATTAAAAGGTTGCTAAAGATTCATCCATGCTACACTTTAAATAGAAATTCTGAAAGCACAGAAGGTCTGTGGAATCACAATGACAGTGTTGATACAAGTACAATGAAAATAACTATGTTTCTATGATAACCAGTTATTGACTGGCATAGTTGTTATCTTATTTTGCAGGGAAAAAAAAAAAAAAAGAGTAAACATTTGCCATCAGAAATTTCTTGGATTCTTTGGCATCCTGGTAATTTCAAGACATAATCAAAGGGGAATTGTGTTTTCTTCACTGAAAATGCATTTTCAGACTACAGACAGAGGAAGGTTGTTTAGCCTCTGAGTTGCAGAATTCAAATAATACTTTCAAATAATCACTTTTCTTGTATAAAAACACTTGCCATCTTCCCTAAATGGCTGAAGAACATCACAAAGACAAGATCACATTTGCCCTGTTTCCTTTGTCAGACATGATGCTGAGTTAGACAGAACTTCCATCTGAGCAGAGCAAACATTCCTACAGTGCCTCAAATAATCCTTGAAACATCAGTGTCAGTGATAAAAGGCCATGGAAATCCTTTGTTCATTTTACAGCAATCATGAAGTCGGGATGAGACATGAGTTAGGAAGAGATATGGTGCTCAAAACCCCCGACAAAGCCTTTACTTGGATATTTTCTACTGACACAGATTTTTCACTCCCCGTTCTAAGGACTTTAGAGAAGAACAGCATTGTTACGAGTTACCTCTTACATACAACTGCTCTGTGTCTGTCTTGTGTTACTGTGCAGGCTGTCCCCAGCAGTGTGTGTTCTATCCCAGCTGCAGGAACTGGGGTGGGGTGGGGTAACCCTCTGTCCATGGCCCAGCTGTTCAAAACCAGCTGGGGCACTTTGCTTTATCTCTGCCAGGACCCAGCCTCCCTCCAGACACAGATCTCCTGCTGATGGGCCAGGGAATGTCACTGAGAAAATTCCATCAGCCATTGGGAGATGCTGCAGCCAGGACAGGAGCAAAATATTCCTACCTGGATCCAATCTGGGCTTGGGAACACCAAACATTCCTACCTGGATCCAATCTGAACTTTGGGAACACCAAACATTCCTGCCTGGATCCAATCTGGGACTGGGAACACCAAACATTCCTACCTGGATTCAATCTGGGCTTGGGAACACCAAACATTCCTACCTGGATCCAATCTGAGCTTTGGGACACCAGGACAGCCTTTCCCACTGCATTCCCAGAGGAACAGCAGCCCCAGCTCTCCCCACTGCACCTTCAGAGGAAACCTCCCCCTTTCTCCAGGATCCCTGCTCCAGCAGAGCCACATCTGCCACTGCAGGAGGGCTGCAGCCACCATGGGATGGCACTGCCACCAACCCCTGACACACAGGGGACAGCTGGGAGCATGACTATGGCAGGGTTTTTTTGATTTTTTTGTATTACTGCATTTTAATTTCAATTCTCCTAATAAAGCACTGTTTTCCATATCTTTGCCTGAGAGCCCCTGAATTTCAAAATAATAATAGCTGGGAGGGAGGGGATTTCCATTCTCCGTTCCGAGGGAGGCTCCTGCCTGCCTTAGCACACACCTGTTGTTCAAATCCAGACAATGGCACTGCTAAATATCACATACAGCAAAAGATAATTTGGAGTATTTCATAGAGATTTATGTTTGGTGAACCAAAAATTTATCTCTGGTTAGTAAAAAAGTAGAAACCATTTTCCCCTTGTCATAATTTCTCATGAGCCAACACACAAAATGAACAAAGGTCTGAAGCAAGGCCATGTTTGACAGCGCTTTAAAATTTTACCAAAGAATTTTTTTTTAACCAAAGAGATTAATTTTAATTTCACTCGTGGCAAGGCTCTGGCATATGGACAGATGAACTACTCTGACTAGGCTGTAGGTTTATTTACTTACACCAGCTTTTGTGACTGGAATAGCTGAGACAACCCCACAGAGGTGGCAGATCCACCACAGATAGGGAAGATCCATGTCCTCTTGAAATTCAAGCAAAGATCAGGCAGGATATCACTAACAGACACAGAAATGTAAACAGGTAGATCAGATTTTGATGTCTACTGAGCACAGAGAGAATGGATACACACACCTAATACCTGGATCTTTAATTAAATTTAGTTGCTTTCATCTTTGGCTGAATCCCACCGTGCTTGCTGTGCCTGTAGGGTCACACAGGCAGATCCGAGCTGGACACTCTCAGAAGCTCCCAGGGCTGGATTTCCTCTGCATAGAGAAACTCCCTCAATTCAGTGTCATGCATGGCAAATAAGGAGAGCAGTACTTGTGCCTCCAAAGGAGCTCTGTGTGAATATTGCCCCTTTCCCTCAGCGTTTTTACCAGGTGCTCATCTGTTGTAGAGGTGTCTGTGTACGGTCACTGGGGTAAAAACACCAACCCAAACAAACACAAAAACAGCCCCTGCCTTGCAGGAGACAGGAGACATGGGCAGAATTGCAATCAGAGTAGCTGCAGGAGAGATCTCAATGCAGAAAACTCAACAATGCCATGGGGAGGGTGATGGAGCAAAGTTAATCCTATTATAAATTAGCTTGTGCTTCCTGTTCTAAATGCATGTGTTCCCCTTTTTGTTTCTAGAAAACATGATTTGGGAGGCTTAGCCTGCACAAACAACTGAGTCAACAAGTCCTGTGCCTGCAGGAAAGAAACAGGACAGCCCTGGTTTGTGCTGATTCATGGCTATTTGTTCAAGGTTTAGAGGTATGGTCATAGATCACCAGGATTTAAATTCCTCTTGGAAAGGATAAAACTTGAATTAATTGGTTAATTAAGTCCTTTAGCCACTCTCAGTGAATCATGGCTTAGTAGATTACTTTTATGTAAAACACAAATCAGGACTGCAGGCTCCAGTCTAATCAGAAGAAAGGGCCCTGCTGCTCATAGATCTTTCCTCACAGCTGTCATCTGCGTAAAGGATTCATTCAACAATCTAAATTGCAGGAGAAGCAAATAAACCCAAAAAATAAGTCAGCGCAGTTTATCACATCTGGGATTGGATAGAGCCAAAACACAATTAAGGTACAAAGTCTGCATCCTATCTGTGCTAATAATAAATTTCATTTTCTTTTAAGTATATGTTCTTGAATTCTTTGATGCAAGTAGCTGGCCTCAAAAAAGAATTCAGCTATCTGTTTTACAGAAATCTTTGGGTGCTTAACAACATCACTGAAATTTTGAAATGCTCAGACTAGAATTTGCCCATGCACTTATATAAAATATGAGCTACGAGCACTCTGTCGATCACAGTGTGTTTTTGTTCACCTATAGACTACCTGACATAAACCCGCAAAGCAGAGGATGTGAAATTCTGCTAATTCCTTGAACATTCAACATCTCAAAAATACTGCAGGTTTTCAGTTTGCCTTTCTTTTCATTGTATGCACTAATCCTCCAGGGATAAACACTTAGAAATTTATGTCATTTACCTGCTTTACTGCATCCTCTCCAGCCCTGTAGAGACTTGGAGGCACCTTGCAGCCAAAGCATGCAGGATAATGGGAAGGACGATCAGACACTGATCTGAGGATCAGCAGTGGGAAAATGATGGTGCCCTGATCGCCTGCCTCACCTCCTCTGTTTGGAGTTTGCCTCACCTAAAAGGTATTTATTGATTTTGACGTGGTCTCTCCTCCTCAGGTGATTACTGGGAAAGCTGTTGCTTGGTCTCTCTCGGGTTTTATAAAAATATCTTTTCCTCTCTGTTTTTCATCATGGCTCCACCGAGAAACGTGAGAATGTAAAAGTCTTTTTCCTCCCCAGCCAGATTGAAGAACTGGTCATCAGCCGTCTCTTCTGATCCTTTTCCATGATTATTCTTTCTTAACTATGCATTCTTTCTCTGACAAGCAGAGGTCCGCTCTGCAGGTCAGGCCAGGCACAAAACCCCCAGGCACAATCCCACCCACACAGGGTGGTGTGTACTTTTATATCAGAACCCATGTAAGCAATATTTATACAAAATCTCCAATAACTTATTATTTATGTCAGAAAGTTAGACTCTACTCTAAACCAACCAGAAAGTGCCACCTGCACTGCAGCAAATGGAAGAGATGAAGAAGAAGGAAGAAGCCCAGAAACCACGAGGTTTTCTCCATCTTGCCTTCACCTGCCTGCCATCCTAAACCCCCCATATATCTAAAATTCTCACCCTGTGATACACTACACACTATGCTACTGTCTAATACACACTCTTGAAAGCGCTGCTTCATTCCAGAGCTTAAAAAGCTTTTTTTTTTCATGAACAAAGGTTAAAAACATTGTTTATCAGAGATTTTTCATCCCTTAAAACATGCAAAGAAATATTTCTCAGAATTCCAAATTCCCACAGGTCTCTGTGCCCCTTATATGAGTGGAAAACCCTTCAGAGAGAAGTTTTTGGATGGTTCAAAGGGCAAAGAGTTGCTCATTCATCTCTGGACTCTGTCAGAGGTGTTTCTGTGCTATAGCTGGAAGCTCCTACACCCCACACCCTATAAATATGGGAAGGGATTGGTCCTGAGATCCCTTTTGCCAATAACATTTATTGTACCAATAAATACTCATTACATGTTTTTAAGTAAACCAAGCTAGTTTGTAATAGATAAAAACTGTGCTTCACATGCTGGACAATTCTATTCTTTCATAAAGTTGTGAATGTTTTCTTTTAAGGAAAGGTCTTTGCTGCTCAGCACCAAATTAAAAAGGCAGTTCTACATTAAGTGAATATTAAATAATTGTTAAATGACATCTTCAGGCATGATAAGCAAATAAGAGCCTAATCTACTCACTATATAATTATCTTAAAATTATACATGCAGCAATATGGAATTAAGACTGTTCTTACAATTTAAAAATACGAATTCAAACATGAGAGCCACAGCTATCCTGAGCAAAAAATGATTCACCATTAACCTGCTCTATATAACCATTTCTACAGGTGCTTTAATGAATTTAACTGAATGGTTAAACCCTGAATGAGAAAAGGAGGCATTTCTGAGTCTTGAAAAGAAAATGCTGTGGGGAAAACTCTCTCAGGTCAAAGTTTAAAGGCTTCAATAAATCACTGAATGAAGTGAACTGTAGATATTACCTCTAATATCTTGGGGTGCATTCTACACTCAACAGGAAGAGAACAGAATCATTGAATGGTTTAAGATAGAAAGGAACTTAGAGATCACCCCATTCCAACACTTAAGAGTGTTGTCTTCAAATATATGACAAGCTGAGATAAACAATTCAGGAGAGGATTAGTTAAAAAGAAACAAACAATTTTCCTAGTAGTATGAATTAATTCAGACAGGAATTTCTGGATCACAAACTACAGATCTGAAAGGAAAAAAAACATTACAAAAACGTACAAGGACCTGTCAGAACAAGTTCTGCTTATAACTCTGCCAAAATATCTGTGATTGTAATGTGAAGTCATTTACATCATGTTCCAGATGTGATTCATTAGTTTTAGTGTCATCTGCATCAGGTTTTCATGCCCCAATGCTGTACCAGCTTTGAACAATTAGAAAAGATCAGGCAAGAACTCAAAGGAAGCAGGGGATGTGAGCATATTTTTATCCACACTCTATAAAACTGGCATCGAAATAATTGACTTTTTACAAAGTGTGAAATATGTCAGATCCAACTGATTCTTCCTTCATGGAAGTGCTCAAGGCCAGGCTGGATGGGGCTCGGAGTGGAAGGTGTCCCTGCCCATGGCAGGGGTTGGAACTGGATGATCTTTAAGGTCCCTTCCAAACAAACCCATTTTGGGATTCTGATTTATGCAGCAAGGAGATTTAATAGACAGAGAATGACATGATAGTTGAAATTGTCAGGGACTTATGGAGAATGTCCTGATCACCCCATCTCCTCAGAGAAAGGTTGTCCAGGACTTTTTCCACTTGGATTATGAACATCTCCAGGGACAGAGACTACACAACCTCTCTGGATAAACTGTGACTGAACCCTGTGACAGTAAATGTGCTTTGGAAAAAAGTTCAGATTGGATTTTGTCTTCTTGCAGGTTGCACATTGCTCTTTCTCTTGGTGTTATTGAGAGTAATATTCCTGTGGCTATGCCTTCTTTTTTCCCCTCACAAGATTTTTGTCCCCATTGATAAGATCTTCCCCTTCTCTTCTCCGTGCAAACCCAGCTCTCTGGGGCTGAGGTTTTAAACGCCTTTGTGGACCTGCAGCAGACTCAGTCAAGGCTGTCCCCACCTTTTTTGTGCCTCTAGCCCAGCACAGGGCACAGACCCCAAGAACATGCCAGTGGGGATGAGCAGGGGGAAGGATCCCACCCCTCCACCTGCTGCTGGTGCCATTCATAATGCAGTGCTTGTAATTTACTTTGCTTTGAGGACACATTGTTGTTTCATGGTCAGCTTGGTGTTCACTGGGACCCCTCAGGGCTTCTCTGCAAGGTTGCTTTCCAGCCCACTGGGGCATTGGTTTATTCCTCCCCAGGAAAAGGATCAGCATTTCTCTTCAGTGGCCTTCATGAGAATCCTCTCTGCCTATTTTCCCAGACCAACAGCATTCTCTGAATGGCAAAATAATCACAGCCCCTGGATTTTTGTTGCCTCCAAACTTCCAGTCACTTACAACATTAATAAAAGTATTACATGGTATCTGTCCCAAAATCAACACCTGTGGTACTGCATTACTGACTTGCCTCCTGCCAAACTTCCTACTGCTGACCACATCCCTCTGATCTCAGTATTTCAGCCCATTTTCAGTCCACCTCACTGTATATTTATATTCCATGTTCATATGGTCATATGCATCAATCCCTGCATCTTTGCTCCTTGATTTGCTCCTGGATCTGATCAGCTGCCCCCAAAAATTTGCATATGATAGAATAATAAAACCATAGAATGGTTTGGGTTAGAAAGGATCTTACAGCCCACTCAGTTCCAACCATCCTGCCACAGGCAGGGACACCTTCCACTATCCCAGGTTGTTCCCAGCCCCATCCAACCTGACCTTGAATGCTTCCAGGGATGGAGCAGCCACAGCTTCTCTGGAAAACCTGTTCCAATGTGTGTAGAGAATATGTGTGAAATGCAGGCTTTGCAGAGCTGCGGGTGTACACAGTGACCCCAGAGGCAGGAATATGCAGGCTCCTGTTGAGCATTCCCAGTGCTGTAGTGAGCTGTGACTTGCTCTGAGTCACTCTGCCAGTCACAGGGGTGCAGTTGATGCTTGGACTCATCCCATTTAATTTTAGCTGCCAAGAAGTTTGCTGCCTGTTCTGAGCCAGCCTTTTAGGCTGACTATGTTGTCAACACACAGAGACAAGTAACCCCAGAGGGCGATTCATCCAACCTCTCTGCATCATCTCCAGAGAGACATAATGAAGGGCTTGGATTAGATGCCTAATTATTGGATGGTGAAGGTTAGGGAAGATGAATCCCATCTGAAAAAAACCAAAAAATACAGGTTGTAGGAAACATTCTGCAGGCTCCCTGCCAGCTAAGGGCTCCTCTCTGCAGTGACACCTGGCCCTGTTCCAGTTCATTTCCTCTTCCAAGCAATGTGCAAAGGAGGAAGCAGAAGAAGGGAACAACTTGACTTCAATATTCCTGGAGCAGTATTTTTTTTTTTTTTTCCTACCTGTCCCTGGGATAAGTTGAGAAGGAGGAACTCTTTGGAGTGGCAGAGAGTGAATTAACTGGGGTCAGTGTGCCCAGGTCTGTTCTTCCCTGTGCTGCTGTTTTTTACTGTGAGCCTGTTCTGTTTGTTTCTTGTGTGGGGACAGATTGCATTCCCCTGCTCAATACTAATGAGGCATTTGTGGGGCTGAAATTGTTCAGGGAGAATATTCAGAGAGCAAAGGGAATGTGGGTCCAAACAGGCCCAAACAGGCTGCCTTAGGGCTCCTTGATACATAAAACCTCAATCTTCATATTGTGTTCACACACATCTAACCTAAGCACTGAGTCATTGAGATTGGTATCTGGATTATCAGGACCAAATCACAATTATTATCTCAGCAGAGTCCTCCCTTAAACTTTTGCTTCACTCCCCAAAATAAAGGCTTCTACTTTTCCTTTCCAAATCCACAACCATTCCTGACGACGTCCAAAGTGGACAAGGGATCCAATTTCATTTCCAGCATAGTAACGTAGCCTTGGTATGATGTATTTATCTAAGTTTTTTTGCTTCATTTTAACAAAAGCAATAGAAAGACCACCTCCTGCTGCAGCTGCAATTTGTGAGGCATTATAGGGAGATGTAGCTAAGGGATGAAAAATTGGAACAGACTGGAGAAGAAACACTTGACGTGCTAATCATGCCCTGAAGATATGCCATATATGTCACTAGATGTCAATCAATCTTGTGTTGTGTTGCCCAGAGTAGGACCAGCCTTCACACATACAGTGGAAAAGTCTGGAAGCAAAACAAAACAAAACAAAACAAAACAAAACAAAACAAAACAAAAAAAACCCCACAAAACAAAATTAAAACAAACAAACAGAAACAACCCAGGAGTTAAGGCAGGGATGAAGCCACAAAAAAAGATGAAGAAAGACATCCTTGGAGCTTCTCTGAAAGGAATATCTCAGAGATTTGGTTCTCCCTCCCTGAACACACTGTAGAAACTGGGTGAATTTTGGAGTAATTTTGGTATTTTTCTTGCTGGATGTAAAGTTTTTCTTCAAGCACTGGCTTGTAGGAGTCATTCTCAAATTATGTGCAGCACTTCTCAGCCATAACTTGGGGGGTCTTTTTCAAGCCCACATCCCACAGAGCCTGCAACCAGACTGAAAATCCAGACATAATGCTGGTTACAACCCTTGTCTGGCAGTATCACAGATCAAACATTTATAAGCATGTTTACAATGCTAATTTCTTTACAAGGCAAATTTATCTTTCCCAACAATCAAAAGAGGTTTCCCCAGAGGAATTTTTGCTTAACTGACAATGAGAAAAGCATTCTCATTGATGAGAAAAGCAAATCCACTAAGCCCTTTCCATTGAAATGATATAAACACATTCCCAAAGAAGACGAACAAGGAGAAAGAAGCCTCTTCACTTACAGTTTGTGAACCTATGGCTTGAAGAGCACTTAAATGGCATTGAGTTCTCTACAGCTCCACACAGCTGAAAAAAATCCCATTCTGGAAATCACTGATGATGCTGCTCAGTCATTTCCCGTGAATGAACCCACTGCAGAGACCTGAGATAGGGATATCTACCTTCAGTCAGGTGAATCCCACTCTTGAGTGGCCCCATGTCATGGGTGTCAGTGCAAAATGTAACCAAAACTCTGTATTCTGTCACCATCTGATGAAACTGGTGTGTGTGTGTGGGGTAATTTTCTGTCAATGGCCAACTGTCAAAAACCAGCTGGGGCAGTTTTCTGATCTCTTCCACAACTCTGCCTCCCTCCAGGCAGAGATCTTCTGCTGATGGGCCAGGGAGTGTCACTGAGAAAATTCCATCAGCCCACTGGGAAATGCTCCAGCCAGGGGGAGGAGCCAAACATTCCTACCTGGATAAAAATCTGGGAGTTGGAACACCAAGCAGCCTTTCCACTGCATTCCCAGAGGAACACCAGGCCCATCTCTCCCCACTGGACCTTCAGTGACAAACTCCACTTTTCTGCAGGAGCATCACTTCAGCAGAGCCACATCTGCCACTGGGACTGCAGCCACCATGGGATGGCACTGCCACCAACACCCTGACCTACAGGGGGACAGCTGGGATCCTGACTCTGGCAGTGGGTTTGGTTTGTTTGTTTGTCTTACTGCATATGTTTTTGTTTTATTGTTTATTTTAGTTCCCCTAATAAAGAACTGTTATTCCTATTCCCATATCTTCACCTGAGAGCCCCTTAATTTCAAAGTTATAATAATTTGGAGGGAGGGGATTTCTATTCTCCATTCCAAGGGAGGCTTCTGCCTTCTTTAGCAGACACCTGTCATTCAAACCACAACGCCCCATAAAGCAAAGAACAAACTGGATCTTCAGCAATGAGCACCTGGAGAAGGCTTTTGGCAGACACGTGGTGGGAAGCTCATGGCTCAGAAAATCATGGATGATGGAGTTGTGAAGAGTGGATGTGTTCTCACTACACTGGAAAATAAAATCAACCTCCCACAGGCTCCAAAACCTGCTAAGGGTAGGTGTATCCCTTAGTCTGATGTCACACCTATCCCTGGATCTGGACATCCTTTGGGAATGTTACCAGCTCTAAGGGCAGAGAAGTATTTAGCTGGAGGTCAGGTGGACAATCCTCCCAGCCAGAGCATTCATTTATTCAGGGAGCATCTTCACCCTCCCATTGGTGTCACAAACAGGCCTCTAGTGACTGAGAAACACAGGGAGTGTGTGCCCTGCTCATTCCTCAGCCTGACTGCACAATCAGCCCACGCTTGCCTGTGTTAGTGCTCAACTCATCTCTCTGATGAATACAGCTATTAATAGGAGCTCAGGAATAATATTTAAAGCAGGCAAACCAGCATCTTCAGCAGCCCGAGATGTTGGCACAGCAACAGGATTGTGTGAAGGCTATTGATCCAGAGTACCTTTAAAAATAGATACACGTTTTGCAACTGTTAATTTTTTTTACAATTTATTACATTTATTTTGTCGGATGATTTAAAAATTTTATTTAATTATTACATTTATAAACATGTTGATGTATTTATTTTATTTTGCATATTGAGCACATGCTCCTTGCTATGAATAAGCAATGAAGAAACAAAGTACTGAGCATCACTACAGGAAGAGAAATGTTGAGAGCATCATTAGGGCTTGTGGGTCTTATTCCATTTCATACACACAAGGAAATTGGTCAGATCTACTACTTTCCCCTACTGTGGTAGTCCCAATATAAATTGTGAGACAGATTTGTGGTCTGAGGAAGGAACAGATAAAATGATGATCAAAAGTAGATAAAATTATTATCAATAGATAAAATTATGATCATCATCCCTTTGGTTGGAAAAGGGAATGAACAAGAGGCACGTGTATCTCCACTGCTTAACAAGTAGTTTTAAGCAAAAAGGTCTCAATCTACATGTTTTTTCCTGAAGGATTCAGACATGACCAGCAAGGAAAAATAACAGCATGGCTGGTTTATTAATTTTTATTGAATTGTCACTACAGACTTCATTTATAGTCACTGGAATAATTATTACTAGATCTGATTTGGTGGATTTTTCCAAAGTCATCTGTTTTACAGTAAAAGAAAATGCCTCCTCCTCCTCCTCAAAAAAAAAAAAAAAAAAAAAAAAAAAAAAAAGTATTTCTGTCTCTAAAGTGAACTTACAAACTGACATTGAACTTTCAAGTTCCTAAATTTGGGATAAGTTGATTCCACCCTACGTGTCCCACAGTCAGACACTGAGCCCAAGAGTTGTGAGAACTCCTAGACAGCTCCTAAAAGAAAGAAGAACATAGTAGGTGTGGTGACACAGCACTGAGTTCTCAGTTAACAAAATAATTAGCTTTTTCCCCCCACAGCCAGGCTGGAGGTCACTATTCAATGCCCAAAAGGCATCGGTTGACTCAGCCCAACATCCACAGGCACCTTGTAAAGGCAGAAATGAAAACAACAGCAGGGAGAAGAGCAGGATTATAAGGCCAAGTTCAAGATTTTGGCTCGCACAGATGGATTTGGTTTGGATTTTGGGTGAATTTGGTTCACCTCTCTGTTGGTTTGACTCATCAGCCTGGGGGTAGTGTCTCGAGGTAAACATAGAAATGGTAGTGATGCCACTAGAGATCTGAAGCTGCCCACATTGACTGGGAATAACTAAGCCCTGCCTGCTGCCATGACAAGGTCTTTGGGGGAAGCAGAAAACAGGGAAACCTTAATTTTGTTTGAAGCAGAACATCACCCCAACCCCCCCCCAAAACCAAACAAAAACCCCCCAAGAAACATCACTTGATTTCTTGCAGATATATCCCCCCCTCTTGGACTGCCTTTCCAAATTTTTTCTTTCATGTCTTTCATCCCAGTCCCAGAATCAGTCTCAGTCTTATCCCCCTTATCTGAAAAACAAATACAGATTTATCCCCTAGTGCCAAACACTTGCATCAGTAAGGGGAAGAAGTTTCTAGAAATTCTTAAACCACTTTTGGTCTGATCTACTGAATACAAGTATGAGCAGATTGGGTTATGTCTTTCTTTGTCACACAACAAAGAAAGGAATAGAAAGTCAAAGAAAGAAGAGGGACTGAGTCTAATTCCTACACCAGTTGTTCAAGTATGAACATAAACAAAAGAAATTATGATGATTGTCCCTGCCAGCTGAGGAAGAAAAGGTTCAAAATAACAATGTCTAGGTTTAGTGCTTAGGGCAGAGCTTCTGAGACCTGCCAAGGAAGATCTGAACTCCTCACAGGGACTGGCAGCACCACTGCCCCTTCACAAAGAGGTAACTTTCAAAATCAGCATTCTGGATTTTCAGCTGGGTTTGTTCAGTCTGAAGAGAAGAAGGCTCTGGGGGAGATCTCAGAGCCCCTTCCAGGGCCTAAAGGGAATCCAGGAGAGCTGGAGAGGGACTGGGGGCAAAGGATGGAGTGACAGGTCAAGGGGGAATGGCTTCAAACTGAAGGAAGGCAGTGATAGATGGGATATTGGGAAGAATTCCTGGCTGGGAGGATGGGGAGACCCTGGTACAGGGTGCCCAGAGAAGCTGGGACTGCCCCTGGATCCCTGGAAGTGTCCAAGGCCAGGTTGGACGAGGCCTGGAGCACCCTGGGTTGGTGTAAAATGTCCATGCCCATAGCAGGGTTTGAACTAGGTGACCTTTAAGGTCCCTTCTGACCCATGTCATTCTATAATTTTGGTATGCTTTGAGGAAAAAAACAGTAATTTTCAGATCCTGGTCCTAAAAATCATTTCCCACAACAAAAACCCCAAAAGCAGCATTCTCTTCCAATTTCTTTGGAAAGACAGAGCATAAAGGCATTTTGTTGTAGCACTTCTGCATGGATCCCATTACCTTCCTAACAAACACATATGTAGTCATGAAACAGAATCAAAAAAACATCTTTATGTTTGCATTTTCCTATCAACTGCAATGATGGAGGAAAATTCTTTAATTACTGCTCCTCTGTGTGATTCCTTTCAGACCACACATTCTCTTTAAATGAAGATTCACACAAAAAGAATAAGAAAATATGTAACACTAAAGGAAGGATAACTTCAAAATTGTATTTTGGACTGGGAATTATTGTGGTGTTACCACAAGCTCTTTTATGGTAAGAAAATTGTGCTTCAAGGGGATAGCTACCTCTGCCTCAAGATCAGTTAAAGCATTCAGCTGCAGCCCACAGGCACCTAAGAAAAGATGTTTTTTCTCTCCTATTCCCATCTTTGTTGGTTTTCCAGTTGGCAGCTGCAATCTATAAATAGCTGGGGAGATGATTATTCTGAACGATGAGACTGAAAGATTCACAAATGAAATAATTACACCACATCTGTGCACAGCTCTGCAACAGAACTTCCAACACCAGCACTGGGCACAGAAGGAGATGTATACAAGATAAGATCAAGACCTGTTTTACATCATTGTTTCTATCATAATGAAACTGCTCACACTGCATGGTTACTGTTTTTAAGGGTCTCATCAAAAAAAAAAAAGCCCAGGACCTGGTTCTGCATTCTCCTCCCAGCCTGTTTTTTCTTCACGTGTGTTTGCAGAAATTCAGCTGCAGGCAGCAGTTTGGTTCCATGACTTGGGAAAATCCCAAGATTTTCAATTTTCAAGGAAAATCTCTCCATGAACTTTCCCTACACCATCCTGCCTTTCTAATAATGTTGTTGTTGGATTTGCTCAGACAACTTAGTCAGAAAAAGAATTTGCTAATTTGCTGTTGGTTTTCACGCTGCCTCTTGTATTGATTTCTCTCCTGTGGTTTGTAATTCGGGCTCCTTTTCCCTGGTTCCCAGGATTGCCTCACTGCAGGAAGCAAAGGCCTCTCTGTGCTCATGTGGAATGCCTCCACTTGGCATTGGCTTTTCAAAAGCTTTTCTCTCTGCTTTCTGAAGACCCACAACAGGTTTTAGTTTCAATTGCCCACTCATAGTTTCCTTACAGAAGAAAAAAGGCAAAAAGAAAAAAGGGAAAAAGGAAAAAAAAGGTGATTTCCCAGCATTGAAATCACCTTGCTTGAAAAGCTGCTAAAACCCAAGTGTGCACTGAAGTGTATTTATTGTCTGTTTTATAAATGAAGACAGAGAAGTTCTGGTGTTTTGAGATGAGGTGATTTTCATCAAACTCAGAATCATTCAGAATCGCCTTCAGATGTTATTAAATTCCTCTATGAATTATTAAATTCCACCACCACTCCATGTGGTCTTGTCTCAGTGAGATTTGAGAGGTTTCTAACATCTAAATTCAAGACAAAATTCACAACTCAACCACAACAGAAATATCAAGTTGCAACATGTGAAAATCTGTATCACTACATTGCTTTTCTTCTCTCATTCCTTCCACAATCAAGACTCTTTCTTTATATATTGCCTAAATTAAAATTTATGTGTCTTCCCATATAATGGATTTTTGTATTCATTTAAAGCTGGGTTCACTCCCCATTATTTTAACCTTTTATAAGTCTACTTTGAGCTGATTTTCAGTATTTTTAAACAAAATTGGGAATTACTGAACAGGAAGCAAATACCTCAGCCAGAGCAAATATAATGGGACAGAAAGGGGCTCACTTTTAGCAGACAGATGGGATGTTCCTCAAAAAAACCCATGCAAATCCACCTGAAAAAGATGATTTCTTATTCTCCCACACCAGCAACTACCATAATCAATTTAAAACCAGCAAAGATTGTTATCAAGATGTGTTCTCCCTCCAGTCAAATTGGTATCTATTTTCATTTCCATTACACAGGATATGTTAGTACTTACAGGAGCAAGGATCTTTTGGAGAACCTCAAGTCAAAAATATCATTTAAGTCTTGATTTTGAATTGAATTAATTCAAGGCAGAGGAACAAAGGACCTGGAAGACCCCACAGAATTAGGGGAAAAAAAACTCAAGAAAAATCAAAGAACTAAGAAAAAAGCTGAAGAATTTTGTAGGTTCCTTAAGTCCTCTGCTTGCTGTTCAGAGTACAAAGTCCAAGAGACAAAGGAAAAGAATGAACTCCTGCAATGAAATGGAACCCTTCATAGTCAAGACAAAGTTGTGGTTGTGTGAAAAATACCCAAGTTTTCCAATGCCACTAGATATGTGAATGGATTAATAGAAGCTTAGGGGGAAATGAAATGCAATTTGTTAATTAGTCAGGGAGATACCATCGTTGTGATCTCATTTGTCCGTGCCCTAAGTCACCACCAAATCATGGTTTCTCACACAAACAGCTTTTGGTGATGGATCATCCATCACCAGGTAAACCCAAATTCTCAATTTCCCCATCCTAAATCACTCCTGAACTCCCTCTGGACAGATTGCTGACATACAAAACCAAAACATAGCCTTAAATCTTCAATTTGCTGTCTGGGGAGACAACAAATATTAACAGAAATCTCTCACAAGCAGCCAAATCCTGCCACTTGTGGAGGGTTCAACAGCATCAGTGTCAGCTCAGGACTCAGCACTGACACAAAAACACGACAGGCAGAGCCCATCCAAGCACAAGGTTGGGCAGGGAGGAGCAAACCTCAGGAGAAACTTCTGGAGCTGCGCTGGAAGTAAACAGATGTAAATAATTCACTGTGCATTCATGAGCCTCTTTCAAGGACTGGCTGGGAAATGGAGAACAAACATCAGCACAATGCAGCAGCCCACGTTTTACCTGACTGAAAAGAAACACATTCAGTACTAAGTGTCACTGTGAAGTCTTGCCTTTCACAGTGCCTGTGACAAGCTCACACAAACATTCAATCTAATGGTCCTTGATTAACAAGCAAGGTTCTTAAGTCTGCCAAGTAATTCTGGATTTTTCACCCCACAAAAATGGTCTTTTTTTCTGATGCCTAAAGCATGGAAGGAATAGAAACCTATAGGGATACTCCTCTGATGAAAAATGAGGCATTGTTTCAGAGTCCTGAAAGCAGAACCAACAATTTCATAGAATTATGGGGTCATAAAATGGTTTGGGTTGGAAAGTACCCTAAAGATCATCTAATTCCAAGCCCCTTCCACCATTCCAGGGTTCTTCAAGCCCCAGTGTCCAACCTGGCCTTGGACACTTCTAGAGATCCAGGGGCAGCCACAGCTTCTCTGGGAACCTTGTGTCAAGGCCTCCCCATCCTCACAGGGAAGAATTTCTTCCCAATACCCCATCTGAACCTGCTCTCTTTCAGCTTAAAGCCTGAGCAGGGCCCAGCTCCATTTGAAGGAGTTAATGTTTGTACTGTGCATGCAGGTTCCTCCTGTGGTACTTCAGATCCTTTATTTATTTAAATGAGCCACACATCAAACAAAACAGACAACAAGACCAAAAACAGAAAATGCAGATTTCACTCCATATTCAGAAAATATTTGAGCTTGGCAGAGTTTCCTGCTATTCCTTTCTCCAACCACTCTGCTCAAGCAGGATTAGCTACAGCATCTGTTCCAGGACAGTGTCCAGGAAGGTTTTGAATGACCAAGGATGGGGACTCCAGAACCACTTTGGGAAATTTGATACAGTCTTAGACCACCCATAAAGTAAGGAATCTTTTCTTACATTTAAAAACCATTTCCAGTATTTCTGTTTGTGCTCATTACCTTTTGTCCTGCCACTGAACACCACTGGGAAGAGCCTGGCTCCACCTTCTCCCCTTCCTCCCACTAGGAGAAGTAAGTACACATTCAATCTGGAAGGTAATTTCAGAACAAATATTAGAACATATTGCATCAACATTTCTACTTCAAGGGGTTGATTGAGTACACAAGGCTGCAGACAGACACTGCCAGCGTGGGGATTCAAATTCACAGAGTAATACATTGATAGGATGTTTAAACATAATATTTTATTTCCATACACACAACCAACAAAAATGGTAACACAACCAATATAAACGGTAACCAGCCCTGAATTTGTTGTAGCCCCTTACCATGTTGGATGTTTTTAGGTTTGGGTTTTTCACTACTAAACAGAACAAATGGCAGAGCTCACCAGAAAAACACACAGAAGCTTTAGAGCTTAATTGGCTTCTACATTTGGGTCAGCAAATGTTCCTGCTACAAAGCCAGTGAGGGATTCTTGCAACCTATTCATGTTTCTCACCAGCACAACAGCAGCTAAAAAGATAGGCAACCATGGCTACCGTCGTGGGATCAGCAAACTTCTTTTCACAGCTGTAAATATTTGTAGTGGAGCCAATTAGAGGCAGTGTGGTTTTGTCAGCATTTCCTAGGAAACGTCAATAGCTGCTCCAAAGAATCCCCCACCTCTCCTGATCCCGACGGTGTTTATTGAGCAGAGGAGTGGCTCATGGTGCCTCCTCCACACACAGAGCTAGAACTAGGTGAGAAACTGGCTCTGGCAAGGAATAAAGCTGCTGCTGGAGGCACCGAGCTCCTCAGATCTCTGGTGGGATTATGAAACCAGCAGGAAGGCAGCTGGGGAAGATCCCAGGCAGTGAGATTCAGTTTAAAATAAGTAGAAGATTTCAGGTTCCTTTTGTACATCTTGTTTGTATCAAAATGCCTGCTCTGAGCAAAAGTCTGCACCTGCTCTCAGGGGAATTCTATGAGCAAGAGAGCCATGTGTAGAGAAGTCATGGATGAAAGTGGCTTCCTTTTCTTCTGAGTTCAAAAGCAAATATAACCTCATAAATCTGAGTAAATTTTAAAGAACTTATACCTTACATCTTTCTATGCAAGGTCCCCCAAAATACAAGGCACATACAAGCAACATCCCTCAGCTACATATTTTTCAGAATAAAGGAGTCTGCGTGTCCTGTCAGTTTTAAGGAGTATTCACCAGGTCTAAAAACATCTTTGACATCCACTTGTCAAGCACTTCACTGATGTTCAGGACAAAATCTAGTTCATTCTACAAAAAGGTGAAGGGTGTAGCACATGAAAGGGGGTCAAGATGGTAATCCCAAAACTGATTACGGAGTCATAGAATCCAAAAAGCCCTCCAAGATCATTGATTTTCCAAGAGTTAACCCAGTGTTGCCATGTTCACCACTAAACCCTGTCCCCAAGTGCCACTTCCAAACACCTTTTGAAGTCTTCCAGGGAGGTTTTATGCCACATGGATGTGAGGATATTTGAAAAATTTCCTATAAGCTACACATTAAGGTCTCCTCTTTGATTTTAGAAGCTCTCCAGCTGATTCCCCAGATCTGCAACAGTTTCTCCTGGAAAACCACTTCAATGTGAAGTATGACTGCAAGTACATCGATCACGTTGAGTGGCTCTCTGTGTGCTCCATCTCAGGTCTCAGCACCTCCTCTGAAGGTTTTCCTCTTTAAAGAGAACACCACTCATACGAGCTGCCAGGTGACCAAAGAAACAGGACTGAGGCTCCCCAGAGGAGCCACATTATGTTGGGTAAATTATGGGAATGTGGATGCATCATGGGGATCTCTGCACTATTTTTGCAAAAGTAAAGGGTAGCTCAACTCAGGGTAAGTGCAGTGCAAAGGCTGACAACTCTGCCCTGCTAAAGCAGATTTTAATGCCAGGCATTTCTCCCTGCCCTTCCCAGCTCTGCAGCCAGCAGGGTAACACAGGCATGGCATGAAAGAGAGAGAGCATGAAAAAAATGAATTAAAACCCCATAAAACTTGTAAAAACATCCCTAAAGCCTTTCCTAATTTTCACTGATGACACAAATTGTCAAACAGATCTATTTCTTCTGCAAGCATTTTGGAAGCTGGTTAATATTTCTCCCTGCCTTTTTTCCGTATGCACTGACTGAAACTACCCAGTTTTCCAGTGGGAAGGAGCCAGCAACCAGCACAGCAGCAGCAGAAAGTGCTGAGCTCTCAGTGTGAGAGGGTGAAGGAGCAGGAGCCACAGGCACCCTGCTGACACAGGGGAACACGTCTGCTTTTCCAGAGAAGTCGTGCAGTTGTTTACTGTCAGCTGGGATAACAGGATCATTGCTCAGGCACCCCGGGATGCAAACATCATCCACTTCCATGAACAGAAAGGTGACAGCTCACACTGTGATAACCACACTGCTACCTCATTTCTCATGCTGTTACATAAATCCTCGGGAGAATAATGGGCAACAGACTTGCTCAAAAGACTAAAAAAATTCTGGGATGTCAGTGCATCAGGATTAGGTTAACACAATTCTGTAGTCAGGCAGATTCGGAGAGAACCAGAAAAAAAATGTACCTCCAGGTTTACCAGCCTAAAGAAAGGTTAGATGCTATTGGAAGTCTCCTGCACACACAGGTCTGTCCTGGCAATCTGGGAATTCCCACTCACTCAGTTCATTACCATGGGAGAGAAAATGTCTTGGAACAAACTGGAACATGACCTGCTTCATTTGCAGAACCAGTATCGAGCAGTGCTGCCTCAAATCTTGACAAACCAGTGTTTTATTGGATCACAAAGAGAAAACAGTCAAGAGCCTCATGCACAGTGGCTTTTTGTCCACAGCAGAATATTCAATGACATGGTGGTAAAGCCATTATCAAATCAGAGGTAAGAGAATTGCTGGTCCATTAATTCTGCCAATAATTGAGCTCATTACAGATCATGGTGCTGTGCTGTCAAACGACTCGATTTTAATAACACTATAAAGAAAACTGAGACCCTATTCCAGTAATTTCAGCCATCTGAAAAGCTCCTGCAGGGAGCAGTTTGCACCAAAGGTAACATCCAAAACCACAAGCAAAATTTCATGCTGCCAAAGTCCTGCAGAACAAAGTGAAAGGTAGAAGAACTTGACTTTTAGGGTTATGATCACACTCTGTTCAGACACCAGTACCTTAAAATCAGAAGATGGGGGAAGGAATTGCATAATTAAGCATCTAACTCCAGTTTTTTACTAATTTCTAATCTATTTGATAGTTTTGCAGTAGGATTTTGTGCCAGCAAGATAATTTCCAAATTTTTCAGTGGTATTTGCACATTCTCCATAAGATCCTCTTCCCTTCTGATATAAATGTCCCATTAGCAAGGGCTAATGCTCCTCTGCTAAACAGAGTCATGATCTCAGCACTAACAATGCAAGGAGCTCTTGGGAAGGTGAGTCAGGGAATAATTTAAGTTGGAAAAGACCCTTAAGATCAAGTCCAAGATTTAATCTGACACTGCCACGTGCACTACTAAAATGGGTCCCTAAGCCTCACATCTACACATCTTTTAAATACTTCTAGGGATAGTGAATGGCTTTATCTGTCTGTAGGACATGATCCACCTTGGTTCTCTCACACACACAGAATCATCAAAATTGGGAAACCAGCCTCAGTGTCACTACTGAGCAGTGTGCACAGGATTATTTGATTTACTGCTTTCAAAGGCATTTATTTTTTAATAGGGATTCCACAATTCCTATCATCCCATCTTCAGCAGATCTAACTTACAACAGGAAAAATAAACATAGCAAACTTTCCCTGGAGGTTGCACTGGTGATACTGGGATGTCCCAGCTTCCATGCCATCCAATTTTGACTTATTGCTGAAGAACACCTGCCTTGTACTAACCCAGACATTTTAGACAGGAGCCAGTCTGTGGATCACAGCAGGATCCAGCTGAATTATTGGGAAAAAAATATTCTGGAGAACAGAAACTGCAGAAAACCATGAGCAAAGCACTGAGGTGCTATCACTGCAGAACTGAAGCCCCTGGGGGGGTGAAGATCAGACAAAGAGGGACAAAAGGTGACAGAGAATAGATAAATTAAGAGAGAGCTCTGAGTTTGCATAGAGTGAGTTTAAAAGCTTGCTGTCAGGTGATGTTCAAAAGCCCTCCTGCCTGGGCAGGTGCACAGGTGACACTGAGCCTCTGTAGAGTGCCACCGTCTCTCTTTCTAGGCCAGGCTCTGTGTGCCCAACCTTTCCCAAAAGCCATTCAGACAGTTTTATTCCTAACAAAATGCTTATAAAAAGGGTTTATTTCCTATTTGAATGTCATGCTTTTGTAATAAAGCAAGATCTAACGCTTCTCAAGTGCTCTGGTCTCTTTGTGCTTCACAGAGAAACAGAGCTGGAAGCAGCAAGGGAAAAGAGGGGGCAAACACAGAATTAGAGAATCATTTAGGTTGGAAGAGACCTCTAAGACCATCAAGTCCAATCATTAATCCATCACTGCCTGCACATCACATCAACAAGTACATTTCAAGAGAACCCAGGTCTTCTCAGTTAATGCTACCCAATTATTCTGGATTATTTTACGCAAAATGCACCCCTTACTTCACTCATCTCCTGCACATTACTGAGAAGGAAGAGAAGAAAAGAGATAGGAAAGTGGGGTGCACACTGTAACAGCACAGTCATTTGCAAAAATATCTCCTACCTCCCTCTGTGACTGTCATTAGACAGCAGTTTGTGACACAAAAAATTCCCCCCAAATCTACTTGCTTGCCTTTGAAAGGGCCCCATTTCCAAACCTGCCAGTTCCCTCATCCTCAAGAACCTTTCTGCTATAATCAGTCTATTTTCCAGACTTCAATTTTTGCAAAATAATAGGCAGAGATGTCACAGATGCTCTTACAAGCATTTTTTTCCCTTGTAATTTTGAAATATCAATTTCATTTTTCAAAGTCTTATAAAAATTATAATGCTGGGGAAAATGATGTGACCCACTGTACACAGGAGGACAGACTAGAGGCTATTAGTTCTCCCCCTCAAGCTCTAAAAGCATTGAAGACTCAGAGCAAGCTCAGAAGCTGGCTAATGATTTAATGTTAGGCTTCTTGAGGACTGGTTCATGTATTGAAACTTGAATTTACATCAGGTCATTTCTTAAGAGAATTGAGAGGTAGAAGAACTAGGGCATCTCCACTGTCTTGAAGGAAAATGAAGAAATTGCACAAAAGGTTTTCTTACAGTCTACTTTAGTTTGAACTAGATTCAGTTTTTGGTAGGTAAGAACTATAAAATAAAGGTAGCTGATACTACTGATTCACACAACTTGTGTCAATACAAGGAGCTTGAGCTCATCTTCATTCAGCACCAACTGAAAGCAATAACACTCCTTTGAAGCAATTTTCTCCATCAATGATCTCCCACAAGCAGTTTCTTAAAGATAATTTTCAAATAGTGGGATAATAAATGCTCTTTCCACAGCAAATGGTTACCAAATTCCTGCTATCAAAGTCTATATTTCCATATTTCCATGTTGATATAGTATCATGGTCCTGCAAAAAAGTGGTAAATACCGGTACAAAATTTAACTCTCAAATTCTTTCACTCAACAACTTTGCTCTCCAAGATATACTTTGACTCTACTATAAGCCTTTTACAGAGCAGGAATATATGGATAAGTGAACAATTAAATTAAAATTTATGCACAACTCAGTTATAAGTGCCAGCTGTTCACAAAAGAAGTGGTGTTTCTCTGGACTCAGTAAAATCAATATTTCAGAGGGCACTGATCAGGATGGTGGGTCCTACTCCTTGCATTCCTTCAGAGGCAGAGTGTCCTGGCTTGATGCTGAATTGGGTCCCCATTCATCTCTTCAGCTCAGAAATCAGTTTTGCACCTTTAAACCTGGATCTGAGAGTGAAGGAGAAGCGCTGCAATGTCTGAGGGGGTTGTTTTCAGAACACAAAGATCAGAGTTTTCAGCTTCCCTCACACACAGCCTGTGCTGTCTGCAGTGCACACAGCAGCAGAGTTTCCTTTGCTCTGTCAGTTTTTGGCTAGCTGAGGCACAGAAGTTCTCCAGACTGTGTTTTTTGGTTTTTCTCCTTTCCCTTGTAGCTGTTTGAACCTGCTCTGGACTAAACCCAGCAGAGCCCCAGGAGCTCAGAGCTGTGCCCCACCAGGCCTGGCCTGAGCCCGGCATTTCCCAGCATGGAGGGACTGACACCAACGGAGTGAGCCAAGCTGCACCCACGGCACAGACTTTATCAATTTGGCATCTCTTGGGAGTGTAAAGAGGCTTTGTGATTTAGCATTGTTCATTTTTTGTGCTGGGGAGCGTTTTACCTGATGAATAATTTTTTTTTTTTTTTTCCACTTTCCTCCAGGGAAATTTTTTCCAAACCAATTGGGGAGAGGCTATTTGTATTTGCTTTCTAAAAGGACCCCATTGAGAGGTTTCTTCCCAAATTTGTCCTAAACCAGAACACTGAGAAACCAAGCTGCTGCTTTTCTCCCAGCTTTGGTAGGAAATCAAGTTTGGTTTGTGTGATGCTCCACATCTGAATCCATAACTCCATGGATAAGGAAGATGGGGTCCCAGAGGGTAATAGAGAAGGTCCAGGAACTACCACACCTGCCAGGATCTACTCTTCCAAGCAAAGTGACCAGTAAAAGAAAAAAAAAAAATACTTATTTCTAAGGTGCTGTATAAATATACATAAAAAGATAAGAATTTATGCATGGTGTGATTCTTGGTGCTGACCTGCACAGGGCCAGGAGTTGCTTTTTGATGATCCTGGCGGGTTTCTTCAACTCAGGATATTCTCTGCTATGTAGGAGACAGCAAACCAAAGAGAGTGGGATCCTACAAGCATGAGGTTGCCCCTCCCATGGACATGCATTTCACTTTCTCTGCTCACCAGACACTGCTTGGACATGGTGTGAAGACCAGAAAAGGCTTGTCTCCCTCATGGAATCCTCTACTTCTTAGAAAGCCTTGAGAACAACCTTGCAGACAGCCAGGAATCATCTCCTGGAAAATTACACTGCAGATATTCTTCCAGTACTTTTGTTTTTCATCAGCTCCATTTGAAACTTTGTGCTGTGCTGTAATGGCTTTCACGGTTCATTATTCCATCCAGTTGTACAGCACACTGACTCCCATAATAACAACTCCCAACACTTCAAAATTTACTTGTTCTTCTTGTCATGTCTGATGGCTTTTTTAGATTGCTAGTTAATAATAATCCTAGGCAACAGCATAAATATTCTCACACAAGAAAAAAAAAAAGAAAAAGTAAAATGAGCATGTTTTCACTCCACATTTAATGTTCAGACTCTGCATCCTTCTTTCCCCCTGTGAATTCAAGGCATCTGAAGTTTACTGACCCCATTAGCACAACTCTGCTGGGAGCCACACTTTAAAAGTGAAAATATCTAACTGCACATATCGATTCCACAGCCCACGGGTGTTCTGAAAAGCTGAATTAGCTTTGGGGAAAAGTTAACCTTGTCACTGCAGAGTGACAAAGCAAAAACTCCCTGGTTAAGCTCAGCACAAGCTCCGTCACCCTCCTGTAGCAGGGGAAGGCAGAGGCTGTCAGTTGGGAAATTGGAAAAAAAATAAAGTGATGTGCAGAAGGAGAAGCTGAATGACAATCAATCAAGAGCTGAGCAAGGGCAGTCAGGATGGAAACAGTGAAAAATTGCCATGAGGAGAAAATGGGAAAAAATATACACTGGGATGCAAAGCAGGGGTGAAATGGAATGAAGAGTGTAGAGAGATTAATTTATACTTTGGCCCAAAAAAAAAATAAACAATAAAAATTGCTCCTACTCTGAGCATGGCATGGCAGAGAGACTGATCAATACCCAACACACAAATCTCTGAAAAGAGCAAGTGTTGCAGGCACTGCCAACAGATTTTCCTCTGCATATGTTGCCTTTTGGTGGCTGAGGATGCCAGCTCAAGAGGAGGGTTGGGAGATGAAGCTTTCATTTCTGTGCTCACTTTGGAAACAAGGGAAGAAACTGTGGAAAATTCCTCAAGTCACAGGAATGGCCATTGTCAAAGTCAGAATTAGGATTAATGTCCAGCTGGCCCTCACCCTTCAGCTCTGCCTCATTCTTTGCTGTCCCACATAGCCACAGGTTGGCCAAAAGCATCCAGTGACTGCTGCCACAGGAATCATCTCCAGTCCATCAAGGCTGATCTGGAAGGATATAATTCATAATGTACTGACTATGGCATTGATCCACTGGTTCAATGAGCCACAGGAAGAAAACAAAAAATGAAAAAGGTGATTTGTGGAAGCTAGTTTCTGAAAGACAAAAAAAAAAAAAAAAAAACCAAACCCAAAAAACAACCACACAAAAAAACCAAAAAACCCCCAAAAAACCAAATAAAATCAAGTCACTCTGGAACCCCAAAATATTATCGTCAAATGGCAAGACAGCTTTGTCTCTTAGGGCCGAATTTCTGCCCCTGAGGTGAAGAAAAGTTTAAAATCCTGAGTTTCTCAAAGAAATGAAAAAGCTTTTCACTCCCAGACAGGCAAGCAGAGCCAGGGGCAGGGCTGGATATAAGGCAGAATAAAAACCTGCCATGCTTTCTTTGTGAGAGGCTCCTCAGTGACACTTCAAACGCAAGGAGTGACATGACTTTCTCCCCAAAATCATGCACATCTCTCGAGTAATATCCCCTCTAGAGAAGGCACATCAGTGCCTACATCCAAAAACATTGGAGCATTGGGTATGGCTTATTTCCTTCAGATGAGGCTAAGTTTGGGGGTGTTGCTGGAAATGGTGTGGATAATTCTGGAATGTTTTTGTTATGGACAGAGCCTTTTCTGCCCCTCACCACCCCTCCAGGGCTGGGGGTGCACAGGGAATTGGGAGGGGAAACAGCTGGCAACAGCTGACCCCAACTGATCCAAGGGATATTCCAGGCCATGTGGCATCATGCTGAGCAATAAAACTCAGGGAAAGGTTGTCCAGGGATAACTGCCTGGGGACTGCCTGGGCATTGGTTGGTTGGTGATTAAAAATTTTATGCAACATGATTTTGGTGCTTCTGGCACAGACTATGAGGTCCCATTGGCCAAGTTCAGTGTTTCATAAGCAAGAAAGTCTTCTGTGTAAAAATCTCCTTCTTACCATGAGCTCCCCTTTGCTTCACCTCAAGGAATGGGATCCTGCCAAGAGAGTGGCACATGGGAAAAAGCTGATGCTGCTTAAAAGCATTAAAAAAAAAAAAAA
>CM031858.1:2774789-2786245 GCA_018697195.1 Certhia americana
AGATTTCCTTCATTTCTCTGCCACTGCCCAGAATAAAGAATGGGTCTGTACCCAATCACAGAATCACAGAATCACAGAATGGTTGGGTTTGAAGAGACTCATAAAGATTCCAAATATCTGTCATGGTAAGGAATGCCATCCACTAGATCAGGCTGCTCAAGGCTCCATAAAGCCTACCCTTGAAAATTTTCAGGGATGGGGCATCCACAGTGTTTACAGGCAGCACATTCCAGTGCCTCATCACCCTCATATTGAAGAATTTATTTGTTGTAACTAATCCAAGGCATGAGGAAGGGACAGAGGAGTCACTGAGCTCAGCTGGTTGGAGCCTAGGACTTAAAAATGCCAAGACCGATGCTCCATCCCTGCACAGGCAATTTTAAGAGTTTAACTTGATGGTTCTTGTGTCCCTTCCAGCTCAGAATATTCTGTGAGTCTGTCAAAATTTTGTAATGCAGTTGTGCAGACTTGGAGGATAAATAGATACCTAAATGCTTTCTTTTCCAGGGTTGTTTTCCTGTTCCAATGATAACACAGGAGAACTGCTGTCTTTTGTGACTCTTGGCTTTAGTGGTTTAAAACTAAATGAGGAGAGACTTAGAGTCAGTTTTATGGATGTTTTTCAGACACAAGACATTGCAGCCCACATTGCTACTACAGTGAAGGAAAACAACTCTGACACCTTGCAGATTGTGCCATCTGATTTTCATGGCACAATTCCCTTTGCAAGGAAAAGGAAATACACTGGCAATGTCTGCAGAACTTTGTGTTTTGTAAGGCCTTTATGAGATTTTTTTTTTGTGGGGGGGCAAAGCAATTGAGGCAATGATGTGAATTTTACATGCAAACTTCTGCATCAGGCTGTAGCCTAGCAACATCAGCAACCCAGCATCCAAAAAATTTTATCCAACACGCTGTGAATTCAGCAAGTCAGACACTGGGGGGAAGCGTGTGGCTCGTGTCAGCTACGTTTTTCTGTAAATTAGCTTTGATAACATCTTTCAAATCCCTTATACATGAAGAAGAGCTTCTCACAAAGCTGGAAGGAGCTTTACTATTTATCACCACACTGCTGCACTCGTGGAATGGAAGAGGACTTTTTTTGCTGACAATTCTTTGCCTTTGGAGCAGTATCACTATTGTTGGAAACTCCAGATTGGAGAGAGAAACTCCCCCAAATTTTTGGCAGGGAAATTTTAGTGGCTCAACTTTGGCTCCAAAAATTAAACTGCAGGAGCCTGGAAAAAAAAATAAAATAAAATAACCACTTTCCTTTTTCCTAATGAACTTCCAGGTGGCTAGAAAATACATCAGATCAGCAGACTGGAGAAGCAGCCATGAACAGATCAAAGTCTAACTGGAAATTGGTTATGAGCAGGGTTCTTCTGGGGTGACACTCATCCCACCAGATTCAAGTTGTAGCTAGACATCCCCCAGCATGGGTGGAGCTGTGGAAATTACCTGTTATTAATAAATCCTGACTTTAAGGAGGCTTTAGCTCTCGGGTTTAAAAACAACAGGGAACTACCCAAGAGATGGACAACAGCTCCATGCACTTAAAACAGCAACTTCAGAAAAAAAAAATAATTAAAAAAACCCCCCAAAACCCAGATGCAAACATCTGTTAACAATAAAAGCTGACAAGATGCATTTATGCACTGAACAAAATATAATCAAGATTCAAGCTGCCAGTTTTATTCTCAGTGCTGTTAAGAATTCAAAGTGCATTTCTGTGTACATGATCATGTTGCTTCAAAAAGCATCTGTCTTTCAGCCTTTTGCGCTCCAACGGGTGCATTTCACACCAAATAGGTTCTGTTAACTGCTGTCATCTTTAAGGCTGTAAAAAAATCAGGTGGATAATCTGGTGTTTTGAAATATCGGCAACTCCTCCTTAGATCATGGGTGATTCTACTTCCTCTTCACTGACTTCTCAACATTAGAAACTGGAGGACCAATGTAAATCCCTTTTCTTATAATTCATGAAAAAGGTGCAAAAGAAAAAAAAACCAACAACCATCCACCCTCAGGAATTTTTCTGGCAGATTTAGTTATGCTAAAGACAGCTTGAGAATCCTTTTGTAACTCTAACTGATCAGAATGCATTTTAAAAGGAAGGAAAAGTAAATGAAATCGCATTTTCTAGGCCATGAAAGCAAACAATGTGTAGCTGAAATTAAAAGCAAATTGATGATCATACTCTGTGCATTTAATATGCCTTGAAAAGAAACAATAACCTTAATAAACATTAGAAATAAAGAATGAATGATTAAAAAAAATTAAAAATTAAGCAAAATTGAGAAATGGGATTTTTGCACAGGCTTAATGCCTATTGCAGGTGTTGTGCCTGGGAAGAAATAACTCCAGGCATGAGAACAGGTTGGGGAGTGATCTGAAGGAGAGCAGCAGAAGGACCTGGGGGTCATGGTGGTCAGCAGGTCAATCATGAGCCAGCTGTGTGCTCATGGGGACAAGGAGGTCATGGGGACCTGGGATTCCTTAGGAAGAGTGACCAGCAGCTGGAGGAGGTGACCCTGCCCCTCTGCTCTGTCCTGGACCTGTGTCCAGTTCTGGGCTCTCCCGGTCAAGACAGGCAAAGAAGCCCAGGGAAGGGTCCAGCAGGGAAGAGTGATGCAGTGCTGGATCTTTCCCCAGGCAGCTCCCAGTACCAGCCCAGAGTGAGCTGCTCTCAGAAAGCCCCACAGGCCAAGGTGCAGCTGCAGGGCTTGTGCTCCATGGCACAGGGGGTCAGCGTCAAGAGTTAGAGCAAAGAATAGGGAGGTGTTACTGTTTTACTGCATTAGGTTTAGTCAGGTGTGGACAGAAGACACCAGACTCAAAGGTATCTCTTTCAGACTCAGTTGTTTATTATCTCTTATCTCTGGAACAGTCTCACATGAATTGAGCTCTACTTTACACAGCAAGAAAAATATCTGCTTCTACTTTGTTTCAAGGACTTTTAAACAATAAGCAAAACCAATTAAAACCTGACATCTAAGATTTTTTATTTATAACTCAATTAAAAAACACTCAATATCTGCAATGTTTGACTCTCAATGTCTGACTTTTACTCCCCAATTAGAAAAGCTCCCCTAAACCTGAGAAGGCAGAAGAAGAAAGTGAAGAAGGACTCAGACAATGCCCAAATCCCTCCATATTGTCTTTTATATGATTCTATATCCTAAAACCCCAAACCTTAAACATTTCACCCTGTGAGATAACACACTTCCATGCAACTACACACACACACACCCTCAGTGCTCTCACTCAGTCCTGGAAGCCATTTCCACGGCCTCAGGTCAAAGGCAGAATCCATCTGAGGATCACTGCCTGTCAAAACATAAAGCCTGATGCTTCCAGCATTCAGGGTTTCAACAGGGAGCGATCTCTCATGTGGATTCTCAAGGAGTTTATCCCAGGACTGGAACAGGGACAAAAGACCAAAAACCAACGTGGTGCACATTCCTTTAAAGGAGAGAGGTATAAGGAGAGGGTACAATTCTTCAACCAATAGGGAAAAGAATGGGAAGGAGCACAAGGTGGGGTATACTGTGGAGGAATACATGGGAGGGTTACAACTTAAACAAACCAATGGGGCATCGAGGTTTAGGGGATTTCCAAAGGGGAGGGACAAACAGGGGACTGGCACAGGGAAGGATTGACATCTAGGCAAGGAACATTCTGGAATAAGGGGCAGGGCTGGGGTAGGATTGACAGCTTTAGCAGGTGGGGTGAGGGCAGGATCCAGAAGTGATAGACAACTGGGAAAGGGAGGAGAAAACTTGGACCAAACCAACCAACCTGGGAGAAACCAGGAAGGATCAATTAAAGAAATTACAATACAAACCCACATTAAAGAAAAACCCACCACCACAGGAGAGGATGATGACTGGGGGGCTTGGAGCATCTCTGTATTCCCACCATGAAAAAAATTCCCTCCATGAAGGGAACAGAGGCAAAGCTTCCCTGTTTTCTTTGTTCTGCACAGCGTGTTCCTTTTTGAGAATGTTGCTGTGTGCAACAGAAAAGGAAGGATCTTAATAAGGAGCATTTATTGCAAATGAAAGGAAGCAGCCTCTGGACTCCAAAGGTCATTTTTCGGAACAGCTCTGCCTGGAGAGGCGCAGGGTGGAAAACCTCTTCTTCCTGAGCCCTCCAAACTCACAGGTAGGGAAAGGGAAAGGAACAGAAAAGGATGTGATCATAGGACAAGAAATGCAGGGAAAAGCTTAATTGGTGAGCAAAGAGAAAGGCAAATGTTTTCATCAGAAATGAGTTTGTTTATTGTTGAAAGAAAAAAAAGATATTTTACTTTTAATACTTTTAATACTCTTAATACTTTTAATAGTTTTACTGTGCCAAAGAACAAAGCCAGCTCCATGTCCCCAAAAAGACAATATCCTGTGGGTAAGCTCAGAATCTACTTGACTGAAATAATCAAAGTGAAGATCAAATTCCAAGATGGTACTTTGAGTAAGGAAGTCTGTAATATCTGGTGATTCCAGAGATTGCAGATGTCCTCCAGGGTACACTGTGAGCATCAAGAAAGACACCCAGGAGCTCAGTGTGAAGACTCAAATGCCAATAACAAGCTGGTGGCTTAATTATTGCTGTGTTGAAGAAAATTAGAGGCATTAAAGACAATAAATTAGTATTTTTCTCTTGGCCAGGATGCATAGAGGTTGAAACTCAAGAGCATGATAATGATGTTTGTCGCTTCCTTTTTATAATTCCTTTTTCCCAGCATGACTCCTTGACTTCTTCAATATTTCCCTCTTTCCTGGCTGGTTTCTAAGAAACCTTGATTTGGAATTTTTTTTTTTTTTTTTTTTTTTTATTAATATTCAAAGAGATTTCACGTTTCAAACAGGTTTCTTTTTCTTTACTTCTCATTAAAAATCATTACATTAAAAAAGTTAATTTTGATATGTTATGTAGATATTTTACGAAAAAAAAAAAAAGGTTGTAGCAGAAAGTGGCTAGAACCACAATAAAATATTTTACTGAAAGGTACTGATAAGCACTAATTAGATAACTAGGGAATCCACATGAATAATTTCACAGATGGGAAAGTTGTATTCCAAATATCAGCAGAAAAACAGGCAAGAAAATTCCTTCCTCCTTAGGAAAAATTGTCAGGTCTGTCATTAAATACGGGATTGGGAGTGATTTTTTAATGAGAATTTTGAATCAGTTTCTCTGTAGCCCAAAACACTTCAACCAGGAGCTGAGAAATGATCAAGAAAACATTGTTATATTAGCACTTAGTCCTGAAAACATTTACTGAAGGAAATAGCTTCAATAAATATTACAGATGACAAGAAATATTAATAACCCTCTACTACCAGAGAAATGTAATGTGTCAACTTCCCATCAGATCTCTCCTGGGTTTGGGTGGGAAAGATGTTTATCTGCTCTAGAATTATCTTAGGAAATTTTGAGAAAAGCAAATCTGGACTAAAATTTGCTGTTAGGAGTAGGGCAAGGAAATAAAACAAAAGGAGAGGATAGGAAAAGAAATGCAGAAAAGAAAACTAATAGCGGGAAATGAATGAAGAGGAAAATGCAGAAGAAAAGTTAAAAAATAAGAGCAGCAGAAAAACACAGGAGAAAATGGAAACTTTTGATGGAAACTTACTGTTCTAATCCAGGAATTGAAAGGTTGCAGCCTAAAATGTCAACATTTCCCTTGCTATCAATACCCAGAATATGATCTATTACTGTAATTTTGCAGAGCTCACTACTCAGTGAATGTGGGGATATTTAACTGTCAGCAGGAAACGTCCATACTTACAGAAAATGCAGGGCAACAGAATTACAGTTATAATTATTAAGATGAGTAGAATATGGGGAAATGGCATGGAAGTCAGTGGAGAACACAGTTGCAATATATGTTAAAAATTAAATTAAAATGGATGGGCAAGATCTTCCAAAATAATTGGGAAAAAAAAAGGTTAAAGTAGCAATGACAATATTATAAGAAAAAAGTAGATGTTATCTCAAAAGAGAAATAAGATGGTTTGGCGTAAATGACAAATTTTTCTATTTTTAATTAATGCAAAAGGTAAAAAAATTAATCAGACATTAGAGAACTATTTTTGCCTTAACTAGCAAATTGCTGTACTGTGTCCATTTTCCCTTTGTAAAGCGGACTATATTTAAAAATCTTATGATAAAGTCCAGAAACATTTCTGATCTAATTTTACAAAGCTGTTAAAAATAATATGAACTTTTGTACTCTAAGAGTAATGAACTCCATCGTGGAAGGTAAACACATTCCTTCCTCTGGAAAGAAAACCATAATGACAAAAACAAAGCTCATGGAAGAGAGGCACCCAACAATTTACTGCATATGAATCTGTTTTTTAACATTACAGGTTTTAGCAAAAGCAGGTGCAAGTTAGAAGTTTTATAACCATAGACAGAAGTTTTATAACCATAGACCAGTGAGGTTATTTTTTTCCTGAAAATTCAAAATAATGTGGGAAGAAGATAGGGACTGATCTCCTACTATTTCATTAATGTGTATACACACAGAGAGTATGATGTTTTCACATCCATAAATGCTCCAGGCTTAATTTATTACATCCCTGTGGACACAAAAAAGAAATTTGCTTGACTGAAAAGAAAGGGAATTTCTGTGGATTATATGTTGAGAAAAAGATTGGTTTCTGTGTTAAATACAAGATGTAAATGTTTTTGGGGTTTTGGCTTTTGTTTTGTTTGGCTTGGTTTTGTTTTGTTTTTCCATAAAGATCCTTGAGTTTCCATGCTAACTGAGGGAAATTCCTGAGATTAACATAAAATGAGCAGCAGTGACCCCTGTGGCTGCCTGGGACGGTCTCAGCCTTGAACCTCTGTCCCACCAGTCCCAGACAGAAAGGAAAAGAAATTAATCAGGAAATCAACACTGATGCCTTCTGGAGGCTGACCTGGAACAGAGACTAGACAGAACAAAAGGATAAAGCAGGGATTTATTAAAAGGCCTCAATGGACACACCTGGGCTGCACAAGAGCCCAGCTGGGCCACACCCAAGGTGAACCCAAAATGGGCACAAAATGGATGCTCAATCACAAGGTCTCACACTTTGGTAAGTTCTGGTCCATCAGCATCTTGGAGTTAATTGTCCAATTCCAGCTCCAGGTCATGAAGCTCCATCCTCCTTGTTTTTTGCTTCTCACTTCACTGTTGGTTTTACTCTTGGGCCTGAAAGTTGTCCTTGGTATCAAACTGGAGAAGGAATTATTTTGTCTGTCTACTCTGTGAAGAGAGCTCAGTAGCACTTAATAAGAAACCTAAAACTACCCACCAAAACAGCACAGAGTCTAAAAATATAAAATCCAAAACTTAAGGCATCAGAATAAGGCAGTGTTCATTGCAATGGCAGCGATGCCTTTGTGCCATGCCTACCTGAAATTATTGCTTCTAAACATGTAGGGGCTGTTCCATCTCCAGAAAAAAATTATGAACAAGAAGAATTTATTAATTCATAGAGGGTTAATGAAGGGTTAAATGTATTTGCAGTTTTGATGGGTTGCAAGTCTTGCATTGTGCTGGAGGAGAGTGGAGTCAAGGATTTAATTTTCCATAAACTAGGACTGTGTGAAGTGGGTTTTTGAGATAATCAAAATAAACAGGCTTGTGAAGGCTGCCCATGGCATTTCCAAGCTCTGTAAAACCTGATGTTTCAGATGTTGTCTTCCAGCTTCTCACCCTACTGTGATCTCAGATTTCTCTGGATTGTCCCTCTGATTCCATGTCCTGATTAGGCCTGCAGATCATCCTACCCTTGGTGTTTCCCTTCCATGAACTCTGCCCGGGCTGAGGTGTAAACACAGACTGGCTGACAACAACCACTGGGTATCAAGTCTTTGGAAAGCTGTAGTAGCACCTACCTCGAGGAGTTCTTGTGCATTTCACAATTTAGTAGAATTTTGATTTTCTTTTAACTGTTTTAATGAAACCTTACCAATGAAATACTAATAAAACTGAATACAAGGATAACAGTTTGGGTATTTTAAATCAGAAAGTTTATTATCCTATTCAGAGATGAACAGTTAGATGGGAGTTACATTGTTTCTGTAAACAGAAATAAATCTCTGAACATCCTCTATTGTCATATTGCATTTTAGTTTGAGTATTTATCCATAGAGGTGTCACATCTCCAAAACTGGAATCTTTTTTCCCACCAGAAGGAAAAGATAAGGAATAATAGTGATGCCTGGAAAAGGCTGACTTGGAAAAGAGACCAGACAGAGTAAAAGGATAAAGTAGGGATTTATTAAAAGGCTTTAAAAGATACACTCTGTGCAGTGTAGGAGCCTGGCTGGGTTACACCCAAGGTGAACCCAAAATGGTCACAAAATCCAGTGAAAGTGTGAGACCAATCACAAGATCCCACACTTTTTATAAGTTTTGGTCTATTAGCTTATTTGAGTTAATTGTCCAATTACAGCTCCACGTTATGAAGCTCCATCCTCCTTGTTTTTCTCTCTTCCCTTCACCCTTGGTTTTGCTGTTGGGCACAAAATTTGTAACAGTTGTGGTTGGTCCCAGGCTAGAAAAGAAATTGTTTTGTCTCCCTACTCTGTGAAGAGAGTTTAGTATCACTTAATATGCAACCCAAAACCACACACTAAAACAGCCCAGAATCTGAAAAATATAAAAGTTGAAACTTAAGGCATCAGTAGTGAGAACACAAGGCGATCATTTATATATTGTTTTTTAATGTAAACCAAATTTATATCCATCCCAGTATGAGCTGGAGAGCAACAGAGGGATCGAATGCAGAGATATTTTAGAGTAAGCTTGAAACAAGTTTTGAAGCTACCAGTGCAAGCAGATGAGAACCAGATCATGGAAGGGAAACTACAAACGTTCAGTGATGTGAGTTTGCCACTGGAGGCAGTAGAATATTCAAATCTTAAAAAGCAAGCAGCATCACTCATGATCTCTGATGCCCTGGAGAGTAACTGGTCACTTATTTCAAGATACGTTGTCTGATTTACACCATCATGACAGGAATGACTAGGAATTTTTACAGCTCTAAAATTCCTAAAATTCACAGAATTCCAAGTCAGCTGCTACTGCCTTGTTCCACCATGAGAAAAGCAGGTCAAGAAAGCGAAGTTTGCTCTGATGAAGTCACAGGCAGTGGAAAGGAGAACTGTGCATTGTGCAGTTTTTGTCACATCAGCTGAAGATTTCCTCAGCCCTGCTCAAAAGGGATGCCAAAGAATTCAGGATCTCTCTTATGTTTTCCTCACATCCACTCGATCCTCAAAGTTTCCTAAGGGGTGAATCTCAGTCATATTCAGGGAAAAGAGCAAACACAAAGCTCTCATGTCAAGGACTGAGGATGTTCCCAATACAAGTTCATTATAATTTTCAAGTCAATTTTTTTCAATTATCTTTTAGGGAAAAAGACATTAGGAAGACAGATATCACAAAATACTTAAACTGCACTGGCTGACATTTTTTTCCAGTGCTCAAGAGAAAATTTTCTCAGATTGACTATGATTTAATAATATTATCTTTGTTCATTCACCAGGTGAGCAGGGTGGGCAGGTAAAAAAAATTCCCACCATAAAGAAAAATTATTTGTCCAGACATCAGCAGTCTGTCATCCCTCATATTCATTGTTCATTTCCCAGCTATTTTGTGCCTGATCTAGGCCACTTCTTTCAGCCACATCATGACAAAGTTCACAGTAATGTCCAGAAATCAGTTTTTAATACTGGAATATCCCCTCACCCAAAAAAGAGAATTTGAAGGTTAGTTTCAGAACTAATCAGTGACCCAAGGTCCTTGTTTGTATCCCTGTTCAGAAATGTAAGGGGTCTTTTCTCCAGCCCCTTCAAAAATCCTCCTAATTTTAAGCAGAAGGGAATCTTACCAATGCTCTGTGTCCAAGATAAACTTGGAATTAAGAATTCCTGCATGGAAATGAAAACACCCAAGATCCTGACACCAGCAGCCCACTCTCAATCCTGAATTTTGTTACCTCCATCATGCCACACAGAAGCAGCCTTTTTCCCAGTTTCAGGGTGCAAAAGGTGACTCTTGAAAAGCAAAGGATGTTTCCTCTCCTGTGAAATACAGCCTGGAAAGGAAATAAAGGAAATACCTTCCTTTAGAACCTCAGCTCTAGTGCCTGCAACTTGTTTGCATCCTTTTTTCTGGAGGATTAGAAAGACACAGAGCAATGCAGTGTTGGATATTTGGTTAGACTTGCCTCTTGACTCCATGTCATTGCAAAAAAAAAAAAAAAAAAAAAAGGCAGAAGAGATCACAGGACAAGAGAAATGTGATTATAAAGAAAAAAATATTTGCTCTATCTGAACTAAGTTTGTGGTTCATGTTGAGCACAAGCTGATTCTTAGTGTTTCTGTGCCTATACAACACAGCCCTTATGCTACATGGAAAGAGGATATTCACTGCACAGCTTTCCAAAGAGTAAGTTAATAGCAAATCAGGTAAGCTGAGTCTCTTTCACCTCACCCATTTCAATTAAAAGCAAGCAAGCTACAAACAAACCAAATCACTCAACTCTCTCAACTTCCTGACACTCACTCTCTTTGAAAATATAAATTTTCAATACATATTGGAAAATTTTTGATTGCTCCCATACTATTCACCTTGGCTGCTGGTTTACTCCAGCACAGGAAATGCAAGATAACATCCAGACTGTCAGCACCCTTTTCATGCTGTCAGAGCAGATCAGAGCAGCTCCCATCAGCTACTCTAATTTGCTATTACACCTCAAATGCTGCATCTGCTCCTACAGCCATTTAAGGAATCAGAAAGAGAATTCTTCTGCTCATGCACAAATCCCCAGCAGACACAATGCTCAGCAGAGCCCTTCAGGGCTTAGGGAATGGCTGCAAAATCAACCCAGTGCAGCCTGAAAGCAGCAGCAGGATAAACCCTGGGCCTCACTTGTGCATTAAAGGCTTCACTGGCCTCTGTGCCAACCTTGCAAGAGCATTCCCTTTGGATATGCCCTGGCTTGATGCTGAATTGGGTCCCCATTCATCTCTTCAGCTCAGAAATCAGTTTTGCACCTTTAAACCTGGATCTGAGAGTGAAGGAGAAGCTGTGCAATGTCTGACGGGGTTGTTTTCAGAACACAAAGATCAGAGTTTTCAGTTTCCCTCACACACAGCCTGTGCTGTCTGCAGTGCGCACAGCAGCACAGAGTTTCCTTTGCTCTGTTAGTTTTTGGCTAGCTGAGGCACAGAAGTTCTCCAGACTGTGTTTTTGAATTTTCTCCTTTTCCTTGGAGCTGTTTGAACCTGCTCTGGACTAAACCCAGCAGAGCCCCAGGAGCTCAGAGCTGTGCCCCACCAGGCCTGGCCTGAGCCCGGCATTTCCCAGCATGGAGGGACTGACACCAACGGAGTGAGCCAAGCTGCACCCACGGCACAGACTTTATCAATTTGGCATCTCTTGGGAG
>CM031858.1:2796245-2821188 GCA_018697195.1 Certhia americana
GAATGGGGATTTATAACTCAAAGCAGAGTGTGTCAAGCTGAGGAAAGTTTAGCTTTAGAGCTTAAAAGTCACAGACAAAGTAAAAGTAGCTCCAAAGATTCCCAAGAGGGTTTAGGATGTAACACTGTGAGGTTTGGGGGTTCAGAGGTGATTTGGTATGAGAGTTCACACTGCAATCACAGCAATTAACTCAGAATTGGTTTAATAACAGAAAAATCTCATTGGCAGAATTTTATTGGCCCATGAAGCCTGAAATAATCTGAGAAACAGAAATCTGGGGGCTTCTCCACCACACTGCTGACATCTGTAAGAGGGATCCATCCTCTCTCTGCCTCTGGAAAAGGTAAGAAAATAAACTGCACTTTTCCAGGAAATTCAGAATTCCCTTTGTCTGTTTCAAGAAGAAATCCTCGCACCCAAAATGAGAGGTGTAAAACCCTCCTGTGAGAAATCACAAACTCACCAAGGGAGGGAGGCCACTGGGGTTTTTCTCTTGAGGTTTTGGAGGGCACAGCCTCATTTTGTTAAGGAAAATGATTTTACAAACAAATTCCATGGGTGAGCTTTGAAATGGGGTTTAATGTCCCTACCAACTTCAACCCACAGATTTGTTACAGAGCTCAGACAGTTTGACCCCTGAAACAGCCAAATGGGGCTGAACTTCTGAACTTTGGGGGTAAATGCTGTGTTCAAGGGGGGAATATGTGGCAGGCAGATCGGGAAAGCTGCACCTTCCTGGTACCTCAGCCATGGGGGAAGGAAGAGGGAAGGAGCAGCCGGGATTTGGGACGAAAGGAGGCTGCACCCTCTGGAACCTCGAGAGAGAAAACCCCGCGGGCTGTGCCCCAGCGGCCTCTCTGCCTTTATCCCAGTAGAGTTGCAGGACTCCTCTGTGTCCTTTATGGATAACGGCTTTTCACAGATGGATTTGCCATATGCTGTGGTCAGTTTTTGGCCCCTCATGACAAGAAGGACATTGAGGTGCTGGAGCACATCCAGGGAAGAGAACAGAGCTGGGGAGGGGTCTGGAGCCCCAGGAGGGGCTGAGGGAGCTGGGAAGGGGCTCAGCCTGGAGAAAAGGAGGCTCAGGGAGGCCCTTCTGGCTCTTACAACTCCCTGACAGGAGGGGACAGCCGGGAGGGTTGGGCTCTGCTCCCAGGGAATAGATACAGCAAAAGGGGAAATGGCCTCAAATTGTACCAGGGGAGGTTTAGTTTGGATATTAGGGAAAAATTTCTTCCTGGAAAGAGTTGTCAAGCATTGGCACAGGCTGCTCAGGGAAGTGGTGGAATCCCTGGAGGTGCACAAAGAGTTTTGTGGATGTGGCACTCAGGAACAGAATTTAGTGGTGAATGTGGTGCTACTGGTTAATGGTTGAACTCAACGATCTTTGTGGTCTTTTCTCACCTAAATGATTCTGTGATTCTTTGTTTCTATGAACTGAGGGCAGTTTTTCAGAAGAGCACTGAATGGGGGCCTCTAAGAACTGTCCCTCTCCCATCACCTGTTTTTCTTCTCCAGCCAAAGCTGGATTGCCTTGTCCTTCCCTGCCTTTCCTCGTTCCCTCCTGTCTCTCCACAGGAACTGCACAACTCCAGCACAGGGACAGAGCAGGAGGGAGAGGTGATGAAGCAAGTCAAAGCTCTCAGTTGAGCTCAACAATAAAACTTGCACGAGCTTGGAGCCAAAGCTTTTGTTTTGCTTGAAACCAGGAGCGGAAGAGGGACTGAATTCTCCTGCCTTGTTTTTATTGCTGCTTGGAGAGCCAGAAATGTCCACACATCAATAGAGTTAAAAAGCAAGATTGTAAAAACCAGATGTTGGGATATTTTTGGATGCAATCATGGACCCACAGTGCTTAACAGCTCCTGTCCAAAGCTAATTTTTGAGGGAACAGAGCACACATCACGCACATGTTTGCTGGCTCTGTGCCGAGCCCTGCACGGTGCACAGAGCAAGAGCTTTTCTCAAATTACTTTGGCTGGTTGGGTTTTCTTGGTTTAAATCCTCCTATTAAAGCTCACAGCGAATTGCATTTTAACTGCAGAATTATACCAAAAAGCCTGCAAAGGAAATCATTTAGCTATCCAGGAGGTCGATTTCTCAGTTTTGTTCAGTGATTAGTTTTATTTTTCATAGAGATTACTGCCAGCTTATTTTCTCTTGCTCACTCTGAAGTTTTTAAGATGTTTTCACGTAGGGATAACATTCCTGCTGCTATTTTTGCTTTCCTTTTTTGGGATGAAAGCAGCATAAAGGACATAAATGTCTCCTTCATTTCATTCATGAGAAATCACAGTGAATTCACCCGTGGGACCCAGCTTTCTTGGCAACCCAAAAGTCATGTTGCCACATAGAAATAGATGCACTAGGAGCAGTTTTGCTCTTGATTTATCTTTATAGCAAAAAAAAAAAATTCCTCTGGGGCCCTAAGAGTGTGGAAGATGGGGAGCTCACCTTGATTTTAGTAAGAACCAGACACTCATATCTCTGCTTAGGAGCTGTAGGTTTGGAAAAGAGAGGAAAGAAGGAGAATCAAGGCCAGGTTGGATGAGGCTTGCAGCAGCCTGGGATAGTGGAAGATGTCTCTGCCCAGGCCAGGGGGTTGGATCTGGGTGATCCTTAAAGTCTCTCCCAAGCCAAACCACTCTAGGATTCCATGACAGAACAATTTCCCCTCAGATGGAACCAGTTCTTAGGGTCCATGATATCTTGAGCCTTGCTCTGTGAAATTACTCTTCTGTAAAAGTCCTGACCCCACTATCACATCTTGAACCTTTCAGAAAGGAACTGCTTTCTAAATAACCTGCCCTATTTATCTGCCTGTTATTCAGTCTGCAGCTCCCAGAGAAAATAACCCTGAAATGTTCAAGAGCTGGGGTTTCCAGACCTCAGCTGTTATTGATTCTTATCCTCCATGATCCCATATCTTCAGAAGATAAACTCTTTTGCTTTCACTGTGTCCTTTTATCTTTTTATTTTTAATCTATTATTTTTTTTAATGTTATTTTTTCTCCACACGCTGCTTTAGTAAAATTCCTTTTAAACATCCATCCTGTGAATGGAAGCTTGCTTTTCTCATGTCACGTTGGAGAGCACACTCTGACCCAGAGGAGCTGTCACAAACTCTGAGGAGATAACTACAGGTTCCTGCCTGAGGATGATCAAACTGAATGGAAGATAATAGCTTCAACATGTCAGTCATTGAGCCATTAGGACACCAACTGTTGGGCAGAAATTAATGAGCCAGGGTCTAATCTGACATGGATAGAACTGACAAATGTTATGACCGTGGTATCTTAGGGCTAAGAAAAATAAATACAGCTTCTTTACAGGATTCTTTCTTTTCAATCCTTTTTAATGCTTTTATTCATAAAGTGACTTGCAAACTGATTGAAGAGCAGAAAAATTTTTGCAGAGAAATTGAAGATCAGGCTGGGCCATTATAAACACTACAAGGAGAGGTAGGTGATGGAAGATCTAATAAACTATTGAATTTCAGGCAGTTGGGTGTTCACGTTAAAGGCCTGAGCATCTTTCACAGTCAGGGGATTGAAGCAGCTGTCCCCAAAGACATTGCCCCTGATTTATATAAAGTGACAGCAACCCTGACCCAACCTCACCTGCCAATTGCCACCAAAAGATTTCCACATCCCCACTATTTGTCTTTCTGCCAGATGTGTGAATCATGGTCCCTCACTGGTACCAGCACCATCACCAGCCAGACTCTTGCTACACTGAAATTAAAAACAAACTCCCGCTAAAATTTTCCCTGAAATTACAATCAAGAAAACAATAAATAAATACTTCTGGCCTTCCTCCACAGAAGTAGTTTTCTCATGATCCAGGGTTTAATGGATAAGATGGGCTAGAGGCAGCAGCAAACCAGTGTGGGATTAGGGGTAGCTGGAAAGATTTTCCTTCCTCTTGGTCCTGAGGTGTTCTGGGAGCTCTGCTGGGCTCTCTGAATTCAGAACAGAAATCCTGATGGTTGAAAGGACATAAAGGGTTCCAACAGCCTCTGAGAGCTCCTCTGTATCCTATATCAAACTGACAGTGATGCCGTGCAGAGCTCTCAGCTATTTAGGTCAAAGCTGTTTCAAATCACATCTCTCTCTTCAACTGGAAAGCACCAGGCAAGAGATATGAATGAGTGAACCCCATAAAAATCCCAAGGCTGCCCTAGGGGAGGCTAAAGATCAGATTCTAAGCACCTCAGTCAGCAGAAAGAAGGCAAACAAAACATTTGCTCCTGAAACAGAGATTATAAACTCAGCTTTTGTACCAATGGGCTCCTGTTCAAAAACGTGAATGAATACCAGAACCTGCCCAAACCAGGGAAAGCAGCATTAAAGGATGAGAAATCTGTATCTGCATGATAAATTAGTGACACAAAGGATTCCCCAGCCCTGCGTCTCCTGTGCTTTGAGGCTTCACACTGGATTTTGCTAATAACTCCTGTATCTTCCCTGTGCACCAGTGCTCCAAGGCAGCCTGCACAGACGTGTCATATGGGCTCCCAAACATGTTGTGACTGCAAGGATCTTTATTTTGGCAGGACGGGCCTGGGGAGGGGAGAGGATGCTGCTGGAAAACGAAATCCAACCCGTTCTCCTGTCAATACACTAATTAACAATTGGCAAGATTATGCTAAATACGACAGATCTTTAATTTTAACAAGATGTTCTTCATTAAGCAAGCTAATCAAACACGAGCAGCACCCCGAGAGAAAGCACAGACGACCAAAGCAACACAACCATCTTCTGCTCCCTTTTCTTTGCCAAGGCAATGCCAATTTTCAGCCCTGGGGGATGAGGAATTTTCCTCTCCTTTCTCCAGATAACGGGACAGGAAAGGTACAGGAGAACCAGGATAACTAAAGAAAGGAAGAGACTTACCTAGATTTAGTGGACAATTTGCTGATTACAAAGAGACTGGTGTAAATTAAAAAAAAAAAAAAAAAAAAAAGAAGGAAGGAAAAGAAAGGTATTTTCTAGTGTGCACAGAGTTTTGCAAAATCTCAAGCACAAAAATAACATTTTACTCAATTTTTGCTCCTTCCAAATAGGAAAAGAAAAAAACTCATCCTGAAACATAAAACTTTCCCTTCTAAGTTCAGTGCAACGTAACATTTAGATTTCAAGTCCTTTCCAATTTTTAAAGTCTTTAAACAAATCAAGAGAAGTAGCAAAGGATTTGTGCAATCCAAATATTTTGATTAAAATAATTTCATTGTCTTTGTAGTTTGAGTAATGAGATTTCCAGATTCAAAGCAAAACAGTTCTGTGAAGCAGGCAAATTACAGGTTTTTTTGCTGTACAGCTTCTCTGGGAAGCCTTTTAAACTCCTTGACTGTCCTCATGGGTGAAATATTTCTCTTTTTACCAAATCAAACTCGTGTCATTTTTTTTTCATCCTTCAATCAGCATCATTGTTTTCATTATTAATATTAATTTCTGCATCCTCTTGAATTTCATGTAGAATTTCTAGTGTCAAAGAGCACAAACGATCAAACTAGAAATACACTGAAGTTAAATCTGTGTGTGCATCAAGTGAAAAAAAAAAAACAACAAAAACCAAAAAGCAAGCCAGGACTTTTCAAAACTCAGCCATAGGTCAGAGTAAACTTTATGCTGAATCTCAGTTTCTAATCTCGGGAGAGGGAAGAAAACTTGCAGCTGAGATTGTGTCTCTGAGGTTATCAAGAAGTGTCACTGAGATGTGTGAAGGTCACAGCTGTGAAGGGGAGCAATAGCAGGGATAATGCAGTTTATAAATCAGAAATCCAAATAATTATCAAGCTCCCCATTGAGCTCAGTTCACTCTTGCATTGCCAGGCTTGGTAGTGGAGACAGGTAAAGAAAAGCTGGAAGACACACTGGTGCCTTGAGTTTTAACTTTTATATTTTTTAGACTCTGTGCTGTTTTGGTGAGTAGTTTTAGGTTTCATATTCAGTGCTACTGAGCTCTCTTCACAGAGTAGGGAGACAAAACAATTCCTTTTCTAGTTTGATACCAAGGACAACTTTCAGACCCAAGAACAAAACCAAGGGTGAAGTGAGAAACAAAAATAAGGAGGATGGAGCTTCATAACCTGAAGCTGTAATTGGACAATTGATTCTAATATGCAAATGGACCAGAAGCTACCAAAGTGTGAGCCCTCATGGCTGGGTGTCCATTTTGTGCCCATTTTGGGTTCATCTTGGGTGTGGCCCAGCCAGGCTCTTGTGCTTCCCAGGTGTGTTCATTGAGGCCTTTTAATAAATCCCTGCTTTATCCTTTTGCTCTGGCTGGGCTCTGTTCCAGGCCAGCCTCCAGAAGGCATCAACATTGTTTTGCATCTTTCATTTATAAAATATGAACTCATGGGGATCCCTGAGGGGATTTAGCTCCACTTCTGCCATGGAATTGTGGATATTTATTGGAAACTTTTCACTCCTCAGAGCTCTAGTCCTTCAGCTGTACCATTCCATGGCTGAATTTTCTATCTCAGAACAAGTTTGCCAAGGCTATGGAGGAGAAAGCAGACAAACACCATTAATTTAGTGCTTGTGAGCATGAGGCCAACCTTTTTTTCATGCTTAATGCTGTAATATGATAAAATGTTAGCAGAGGTGCAAGCTTGGATTCCCACCTGGTATTGTTGTGAAGGGGAGTGTCATATCCAGAGAAGTACAAAGTGGACAGGTGATGACAACTCAGATTGGAAGTCTACAGTGCTTCAGCCAATGCTTCAGGTTATCGAACCCATCCTGAGGGTTCTTCCATCTCCCTGGTTTCCCAGGAGCCTTGTGATACTTGATCTTGGAGTGACTTCAGTGGCATTTCATGGCCATGGAGGTCTCATCTTTATGCAACACTTTGAATTCTTTTCCTACAAAGCATCAAACCAGGGTGAACCATCTTCCACTGAAAGTTTTATTAGAGAGGTTTTACAGGGCTCAGCTGGAGGAGAATGAGCAAAAAGTAATCCTTAATTTATGAATTTTCACTCCGAGCACAGTGACTCCCTGTTCAAGCTGAGATTTTCGTATTCTGTCGTTAAATCCATGGCTTCAGAACCTGGTAGCAATTTGAATTGCTGTTCTACACAAGTAGCCCTTAAATAATCTATCAAGACATTTCCACATCTAGAAGGAATGACAGGCTATCAAAAAAGGAACAGGGAGCTTTAAAAAGTCCTGATTACATTGTGCTCCCTATCAGCTTTATTCCTTGTGCTTTGTCTCTGTCCCATTCCATCACAAGTGAGCAACATCCATTATTAATCCATCTCTTTGGAGCCAGTCCCTATGTGTCTCTGTCCCCCATTTGATCAGCCATCTGGAAAATGACAGTTTCTTGACAGCTTTAAAACATTTTTTCCTTTAAGCTGCAGCATTGTTCACATGCAGAGAGCACATTTGACATGATGAGGGCTTTAGTAGAAGTCTTTGGTAGCAAGTAGGGAAAGAAATCCGTATGCACAGTGATTAAAAAATATAACAAACCAAAACACAAAACTACACAAAAAACCCAAAGCAAGTAAAAACAAAACAAAACAAAACCCAAAACAGAACAACCAATACCCACCAAAACAAAACAAAACAAAACAAGCCCAAACCAAACAAACCCACCTCAAACAAAACCACACAGAGACAAAAAAGACCCCAAATCATCAAACAACAAGCGAAAAAAAGGGGTGATTTCCAGTTCCATGACTTCACCCCAGGTAGTTCTACCTTGACTTCATCTGTTTGCCAGCTCCAATCAACCCAAACCTTAGGACAACTGGAGCACTAGAATGTGGGATAAAGTGTGGGATAAAGGCACTGGAATTGGTCATATGGAAATTTATATAAATAGTCATTTCTGTGACAGAGGGAACTGAGGTAAAAGGAGTTTGTTTCTGTCATTTACCAGTCAATACTTGAATAGCTTCTAATTGATGCTGTGATTTATCCAAGAGAAAGTCTTAACTGCAGATATTTGCTAAGTGATAACAATAACCAAAAGAGAAAGGAATCTTTTAACTGAGAAGAGAATGAAATTTTATATTCCATTGCCATGTAGGAAGAAGAGACATTTCAGTATTGTTCTTTTCTTAGAACATGACATTTTGAATGACTTGAGAGGAAGAAATTTAGAGTGGGTTTGTCTTTGAAAAACAACAAAAGTGTTGTGGAGTTGTACAAAAATAAAAGATAAGCTGAAAATTGACCAATGGAGAAAACATACTGGAAAACTTCAGGGTATCAGTCTTTGACATAAGTAGAGTTACTGGATTATTTTTTATTTAATATGCAGTTTATCTCACATACAAGCTGTACAAAACTTTATTTAAAACACATGACATCTCTCTGAAATCAAAGCTCTGGCAGCAATAACCATAATTTCATACTTTAAAGAGAAATCCTACAGATTTCAGTATTATTCACACACACACAAAAAACCCAATCCTGTTTACTCTTAAGGATAAAGATAAGCACACCAGGGAAAACTAATTGGAAAGTAAACTAGTCAAGCATATGTTCATCTCATCTTTCCTAAAGAACCAGCTGGAAGCAGGGCCAGCACTGCAGATCCCCTCTGAGGCCAGGGTAAAGAAGAGAGAGGGAAAGAAAAAGAAAGATAAGAACGTTTTTTACCCTTTGTCTATAGCAGGAAGGCAATTTGATGACGAGGATTCTAAGTTAGGCTTCAGCTGAATGCCTGGAGTTTGCTAGGATTTCTCTAAAATTAGGTGCTTGTGTCCAAATGGGGAAGAGGACGCAGCAGATGGGAAGTGAAACGGGAGGCTGTTTTGGCAAGACGTTCGTGTCGTGCTTCATGGCAGAAACATATTTTGGGAAGGGACAAAAATGTCCACACAGAGAATTCCAGGCATGTGGAAGAGACTACGTGTGAGACTGCACAGAGCCCCAGAGGAGAGGCAGGCACAGCGAGGATCACGTCGTGCTGGCGTGGAGAGCGCCCTGCTATGGCAAATGCTTTGGAAATACAACGTGGAAGATCAGCGACTACGAGCTCTCAGAAATAAAAGCAAGGCATGTTAACACGACTGCTCTTCTATTTTCTCATTGTTTACAAAGTCATGCAAGGATGACATTTCAGTTTCTGACTGTGTTTACGTTACTGGTAACAACATAAAAGGTTTGGGATGCTCTACAAGAAGGTTTTGTGAAGAGGGGTCTGGGGATCAATGCTGAGAACTTCTCTAAAATGTAGAAAGTTTCCATTTCTTAGAAAGCACAGAACAGCAACGTAACAAGCACACAGAGAACTGTAGAATCATAAAACCACAGAGTGGTTTGGATTGAATGAGACCTTAAATCTCATCCAGTTCCACCCCCTGCCATGGGCAGGGACACCTCCCACCATCCCAGGTTGTTCCAAGCCCCATCCACCCTGGCATTGGACACTTCCATGGATCCAGGGGCAGCCACAGCTTCTCTGGGCACCCTGTGCCAGGGCCTCGCTACCCTCTGAGTAAAGAATTCCTCCCTAACAGCTGATCTAAACCTGCCATCTGTCAGTTTAAAACAAGAGGAATTCCATTTCCCTCCTTTTATGACCCCCGTAAGGTGCTGGAAGCATCCCTGGAAACATTCAAGGTCTGATTACCTGGGGCTCTGAGCAGTCTTGTCTGGTTGGAGATGTCTGTGCTCATTCCAGGGGGTTGGACTAAATGGTGTTTGAAGGTCCTAAAGTGCTTCAGGATTTTTTGAAGACTCCTTTTGAGCATGCCTTTGGGCCAGCACAGGTAAGACAGCCCCGTTTTGGATTCCCTGTGATAATTATGGATTTAGATCACCACACAGCCAGAACCAGCAGGAAACAGGGGTGCTGGAGGGAAACTTCCCAGGGAGAGGTGCAACCACCAAAGGGAAATGCTTGGATGTACCAGCTATCAGTGAAAAGGAAAAGAAAGAATTGTTTCACAGATTTAAGGCACATTTTCATCTCAGGGAAGGTGAACTTAAACTTTGCAATGTATAACACCCTTCTGAATTTATACTTCATCTCAACTGAATGTTTTCTTTAATTAAAGCCCTGCCCCAAAATGTCACTAAACCCCTGTTACTTGAGTTCAGCTTATCCACTAAAGTCTTGACTTTGGCCCTTAGGTATTCCCTGGAATCTTCTCTCCTAAATCAAGGTGAAAAACTGGAAAGATTTTTTCACTTTCCAGTACAACTCTAGTATGTTTTTTGGGGAATATGTTGTCTCAGAGTGCGTACCGAGGTCCCAACCTCTCCTCTGAACCTGTAAGCCTAGCTCAAACTCTAACTCAAAAAACTCTTCTCATTTCTCATCATTTTGAAGAGTCAAAGCAGCCATATTTTCCAGAGTTTACTTGTCTAAAGTGACACTTGTCACACTGTGTGTGTCCCCACATACTCAGTTTGAATTTTCAAGCAAAAATAATATAGTCACAGCTTAGTTCACAGTGTTTTAGCCCAGCATTTTTATTTAGGCCTAGCCTGAGATAAAGAGAAAAACATGGCATGGCATCAGCAATACCAGTGAACAGATGATGGGTAGGAAAAAGAGGCATTTGGTTGCTTGAAAAATAAGTTTATTTGAGACACATTGCAAAGGGAAAGAGAAGGGAAATAAAACCTAAAGGGGAAAAAGGAAAATATTTTTTTTATTATTTAGCAGCCTAAATCTACAGAGCAGTTTAAAATTGAGCAGGCAACTCAATTATTACTCTATAAAAAGCTAAAAAGAAAGATGTCTTGATCTGCTATTTTAAGTCAGAACTTTTATGTGATGCTAAGAGGCCCCATATTCTACTTATTTCAGATGGATTCACTTTGTATTTTTTCAACATGGTAGAAAGAACTACGTTTCCTTTCAAGACAAATCACTGCCACCTGAGCAGATGTAACAGCCCATTTCTTTGTGCTCATCAGTAATATCAGCTGCTCCTTTTCTCCCAGAAAAAGAGGATGGGGAAGAACAGCAGTGCTGAGAAATCTGGAAATATAAATTCCAGCAGAAATAGCAATGTGTTTCATCCCCCTTAAAAAGAGGGCACTGAGGCCATGCATTAGAGCTGCTCCTAATTGCCAAATATTTGTTCTTCCTCTACTATCCAACCCTGAATCAGCTGTAAAGTGTAATAGCAGTATTTTCTCTACTGTAATATATATTTTGAGAAAAAAGAAAAGATGTTGGGTGCTTGGACATTTCGGACTACAGGGCCCCAAGCCGTGGTTAAAAAAAACAACAGACTTTTACAGGAACATATTTCTGGGGAAGAAGGCAGTTTAGCACCTTCTACTCTTAAATTATTATTATGTGGAGAAGCCCAGAAATGAAATAAAATGTGAATGAGGTTGTGAAATTTTCCTTCTGCTGTCAGAACACAGCCTTGGGCTAGAACTGACCCAGAGCTCCCTTCCTAGCCAGACATCTCATTGTTTGCATGGCTTTAGAAAGGGAATTTTAATCTGCCCTTTCTGAGGTAGCTCTTGCAAGTGAAGCTGTCATCATCCCCCACTTCCCAGATCTATCACCCACACCCAAATCTGCCACATTCCAGCTCCCAGCTGAGGTCAGAACATCTCAGACAACATCGACATGCAGCACAACGGGGTGGATCAAAATCCTCACACCAGATCATCCAAATCATCACTGAGTGAATGGGGAGGTAGGACCTGGTTGCTTTGGGCTGGAGGGATTTAAACTGTCCTTCACTGATTCTCATGATTATTAATTAGTTAGCAGTTTCTATTCCACTTTTAAATGACCCCCTGTCTGGGGGTTTACCCAGTAAGTGAGTAGACACAATCCCCAGGAAAGAAAAAGTTCTGTAGAAGGCTTCCACTTAACCTGAAGGTCTTAAACCTACACTAGGATTTCATCTGAGCCATAACTTTGCTCAGACATGGGTTTCAGCTGCAGATTTTTTACTCCATAGTGATCAGTGTAATGAGGAACTTCATTTCATTTGAATTCTCCTGGGTAAATGCTGCCTCAGAAGGAAGCTTTCATTTCCAGCAGTAATCTTTTCAAGCCCTCCAGGTGGATCTAGGATAAGGTGGAGCTTAGGCAATGTTTAGTAGAACAGTCAAATCACTGGCAAAGTAACAAAGCAGCATCTGCCTTTGTTAAAATCAACCCTGACAAAAGCTTTAAAGTTGTTCTTTTCATTCCCATGCAGTGACAGGCTGACAACAGCCCAAGCCATAAAGAGCAGAAATCTCCCAGCAGATCTTCAGTTCCACACCCAGCCAAAGGGTTCATATTTTCTATTCTCTGTGGCTCTGGGGTTCTATTCTGCCACACACTATTGATGATTTCAGCCAAGCCCAGTAATTGCTCCTCAATTCACAGGGCTCCTCCCTTCTCAGGCTGTCTCAATTCACTCAGTTCAGCTCAGTTTAGCAGCTGGGGTCAGGCTGTTTCTGCAGACAAAGGACAGGTGAGGTGAGGGTATGAGCACTTCCCCTTTGCTGGAGGGGTTGCTGTTGTTCTTTCCTTCCAAACATTTCTTTTATTTTCTGTGCCCTTTCTGAATCCTCACGTGGTTTGGCCGAGGACTGAATTTCAATCTTCCTCTCAAATTAAATAAATATTGCTATAAATAAGGACCTGCCATCCCTGTTTGGCTGTTTGTGACCTCCCACTCTAGGGGAGTGTCTCCAAATGCTTTCCCTCTTCCTTTTTGAATCCAGTCCTCTGTGACTCCATGACTCCTTTCCCAGCCATTTTATTCATGAATCAGAAAGACTGCAAAAGTTTTGCTTCTCTTCTTTATATTTTCTTTTTGCCTTGAAATTTTTTAACAGGAGGAAGACAGGATGAGGCAGCAGGCTTTGTTTTGATGTCTTCTTCTTCCCTGTCAATGACCTAGACATTCATGTAGAGTGTTCATGAGTGTTCATATTGCCCAGAGGACCCAACCCATTCAGATCTCATTTTTATAAGCATAGGATTAATCTAGAGAGGGATGAGAGTGAGATAAACACTCCCAACCCTGTCCTTTCCCTTTTCTAAGTTGGTAAATGTTTCCTAACTCACTCAGCATTTTGTTTGTACTTTAATTTAAGGTTTCTAGTCTGGTAATTTTATAAAAGGGACATAAAGGGCAGACACAGGTTACTGGGGAGACACCAGGAGTTCAGAAAGTTGCAAGGGATTCACTTTTTTGGTAAACTTTCACAGAATCATGGAATTGTTTGGGGTGGAAAGGGATCTTAAAGCTCATCTCATTCCAGCCCCTGCCATGGGCCCGGACACCTTGCACTAGCCCAGGTTGCTCCAAGCCCCATCCAACCTGGCCTTGGACACTTCCAGGGGGAAGCCACAGGGGCAGCCACAGCTTCTCTGGGCCAGGGCCTCCCCACCCTCACAGGGAAGAATTTCTTCCTAATAGCACTTTTTTTTTTTTTTTTTTCCCCCTGTTTTATCATTCAAGGCTCATGCTGGTTTTCACCAACTTTTAAATAATCAGCTTTAGTTACTTCACTGATGGAGCTTTTCCACAAAAATCTCACAAAATTACGAGGTTGTTCTTTCACAAGTGCTCACCCAAAGTTTTGATTCACCCAGTTCAGCTCAATCATACTCCCTTCACAAACGTTTTAATGAGGTAGTGGCAGGGAAAACTGCTTACATAACAAATTGTATAACAAATCTTATCTTTGCCTCAGAAAAGTTGGGTCACAGCAACCATCTGGGAAATAAAAGCCTGAATCATCTGCCATGCATACATACACACACACACATACATATATATATATATTTATATATATAAAAATATGTTTGTGCACATTTGACTCTTACATGAATCACGCCCAAAGCTCTACTAAAATGCCACGCCAGCTGAAATCTTCCTCCAAAGCTGTTATTTCTGAATGAAAGCTGTCCCCCTTCAATGAATGATGCATTTGAGCCACTATAGATATGCAAAGACATCCTGTTTGCTCTGTGGAGAATCTTTCAATGCTCAGCAAAGCTTTAACTACTCATCTCCTGTGCTGCTTCAGCACATGACTCAGAGTAGGTGTCACCAGGACCAGTGGGAGGGAAAGTGGGGGGATAAGTTTTGCTTTGATGAAGAGACAGATTCCTGCCCATTCTCCACTGGATTTGGGAAAGATCTGTCATGTCATTAAGCTTTGGAGGGCAGGACACAATGCACCAAAATACAATTGGTAAATTTATAATTGACAATTATAAATTCTGTTGATGCCTTAAGTTTCAGCTTCTATATTTTTCAGATTCTGTGCTGTTTTAGTGTGTAGTTCTGGATTTCATATTCAGTGCTACTGAGCTCTCTTCACAGAGTAGGCAGACAAAACAATTCCTTCTCTAGCTTGGAACCAAGGACAGCCAATATAAGTTTCAAGCCCAAGAACAAAGACAACAGTGAAGTGAAGAGTGAAAAACAAGGAGGATGGAGCTTCATAACATGGAGCTGTAATTGGACAATTAACTCCAAGATGCTGATTGGCCAGAACTTATCAAAGTGTGAGCCCTCGTGGTTGGTTGTCCATTTTGTGACCATTTTGGGTTCACCTTGGGTGTGGCCCAGCTGGGCTCTTGTGCTGCCCAGGTGTGTCCATTGAGGCCTTTTAATAAATCCCTGCTTTATCCTTTTGCTCTGGCTGCTCTCTGTTCCTGGTCAGCCTCCAGAAGGCATCACTGTCCCTACCACCATACACAATTTCTCAGGACCTTGAGACAAATACTCATCTCACAGATAAAAATGAAGGGTAAATGTGTCCTCAGGGAAGTCTTGGCTAAATCGTGACCCAGCTGTAGCCCAGGAGGCTCCTTTTGAAGTAAAGTGATGTGTAAGTCAGACTGCTTTTATGGATATGACATTGCCCACCAAAACATATTTAACATGACCAAGGTGTGGTGCACCACACTTTTATTCCTTTCCAATTAATCAAAAACCCCTGCCATGGTTTAATATTTATAGCACCTACTGTCTTAAAAATGGACTGGTTTTCCATTCAGTTTCACCATGGAGTTTTACCATGGTTTTACCCATCTGCTGAAGGGTACAGATGGTATTTGAGTTGACCTCAAGACTGTCAGAACATCTAGTCCTGTCATTTTCATTGTTCTGTTTTTGGAATAAACTTGAAGTGAATCTCTGTATAAGTTGATATTCTTGCTCTGTGAGGTTATGGTTGTTTTGATCTGCTGTTAAATGCCTCTCCTCAGATTTCCTGTTAAATAGAACCGTGGTCTAAGGGTGCAAATGATAAAGTATTATTTGCATTACAAACCTTATAGGTGGTGTATTTAATATTTAATATTTAATATTTAATATTTAATATTTAATAAACTAAATTAATATAATAGCGAATGACTACCTTATATAAGTAGAAAAAGAGAATATTCGTGATATAGAGAAATAAATGTCATAAATAACAAAAAACACCTGGAATAGCCAATAAAAGCAGGAGCAATGGTGATTCAGAATCTTCACTGAAAGGAAATGATGACTTTTTCTACAGTGAATGCAGAAATGTTGATAAAAGATTTTCAAGGAAATGTGAATATCTGTGTAAAATTGTGAACTATCAGTTTAGAGATTTCTTCATTTACAATTTGTATCAATATAAAAATTTCCTCTGAGAGCAACATGAGAAGAATCAAAGCATTTATTTGCAAAACTCTGTCTTGGGAAAAGTATCCTATTTTCCTTTTGTGATCCATTTTCACTTAATGGAAATTCTTATCCATTATGCTCGGGTCACTATGGATTTTTACATACCAAAAGCTTGGGCCAAACAACTGTTAAAAAGGCTGTCAGAGTAAATAATTATTGCTGAATTAGAGAGAAGGACATTATTTGGTTAAAAAGTAATATAAGAAGTTGTAAAGTGATGGTAGGAATAAATAACTATTTCTCCCAATGGATGAAGTTGGTAATGGGATCCTTCTGAGTGCTCTGCTATAACCTGGGGTGATCAAAATATTTGTAACTGATTTAGAACAGGAAAGGGTGAATGGTGACATTTTACTGGTGACAGTATTTGATTGAGTAAAGAACAAGTACAGCTGGGGGGATTAGAGAAAGGTATTTTGGTATCAAAAGTCAGCTTTTGATTGAGTAGGAGATGACAAAAAATACAGCACAAATATTAAACTCTGAAATCGAAATTTGAGAATTATAAGGAAAATAATGGAGAACAAAATGAAAGTATCAGCATGCTGCTGATCCATGGACCTTGGGATTTTGAATTCTGATTTTTCACCTCCATGATTCATGGTTTATGAAAAGGAAGAATACAGGATAACATCGTAATAAGGAAATCTTGATTAACTTTGTGAGGAATGAAAACTATTTACAATTACTTCTTTGGGCCATATAAAATGTGAAAAATTATTTATTTCATATATCCTGTGAAAAAGTGAAAGTTTTTAATCAATTAAATAACTTCCTGTTTCCTTCAGCATTAATAATGTAAAGTGTGCAGTTGATTTTATTACTACAGATTCATAAAAAATATTACATATGTCATCGTGTACTGAACTGTAACCGAATCATAACAGAACACAATAAAACAAGGGAAAAGAGGCCTAAACACCCAAAATATCTTTTTTCCCAAACATTGCTATCAATTTTGCATATTGGCAATATTTAACCCCAGCAAAAAAAAAAAACAAATAAAAAAGAAAAAAAAAAAGAGAGAGAGAGAGGTGGGAGAACCACTGCCTGGATATAATATAAAACCGAAAATGATGTGCCTGGAACTCTTACACTCTTAGCACACACAAGTTTTCCGAACGTTTTCTCGGAATCATTAATCATTACAAAAACAGCAAGTTTTCTCTCATTAGCAATAAACTCAGCAGCTTTAGCCAACGAGAATAAAATCAAAATCTGGTGTTAGAGAGATTTTGAAAAATCCTGGGCAATGATAAATGAGTGGTTGCTGCTATAGGTGGAGAAGGCAGAAATCTCCTAGGATTTGTTTTCATTTATGGCCTCTTGTCTAAGCAAGGTCATCAGTACAGAAATTAGCATCAAGGTTAACTTAACTTGTCTCATGGGATTCAAATATTGGGCATTTTGCATTGGTACGCAAGTGCACCCCGTTCCAGACAGGAAGAAAAATGAAACAGGCTGGGAGAGCTGAAGGTGTTCACCTGGAAAGGAGAAGGCTCCAGGGAGAGATCAGAGCACCTCCCAGGCCCTGAAGGGGCTCCAGGAGAGCTGGAGAGGGACTGGGGACAAGGGATGGAGGGACAGGACACAGGGAATGGCTTCAAGCTGAAGAGGAGAACTTGGTTTAGAGTTTAGGAAGAAGTTCTTCCCTGTGAGGGTGGGGAGGCCCTGGCACAGAGAAGCTGTGGCTGCCCCTGGATCCCTGGAAGTGCCCAAGGCCAGATTGGACATTGGGGTTTGGAGCACCCTGGGCTAGTGCAAGGTGTCTCTCCTTGTAGGAAGGAGCATTGAGCTACTCCCTGTGTTATCCAGCCAGTGGAACCGCAGGGTTTTAAAAAGCTGAACATAAACCCTATGTTTTTATCCTTTAATTTTTTGGGTTTTTTTAGTTCCTCATAATTTCTTTCATATTTCATCATAATTTCTTTCATAAATATGAAAAGAAGATGAATGTTCTTCATTCATTGCTTAAAGAAAATGATACTAAGACATACTCTTTATACACAGAATATTCGATGTCATGCATGAATTTCTTCCCCCCCCCCCAAAAAAAAAAAAACTAAACAGGAAAGGAATGTATAAATATAGAAAGAATAACAGAATGAGTGCTGGGCTTCTTGGGGGTTCCTAAACACAAATATTCTTGTAACAGGGTTCATTTAGTGCTTGTGATCCTTGATTTTGTAGGGTCTCAGTCATTCTCTTTAAGTTTTGCAATTTTTTAGACAATTTCCTTTGAACTCTTTTTTTTTGGTGAGTAAAATTCTCTGAGCAGCCCGTGCCAGGGTCTCACCACCCTCAAGGGGAAGAATTTCTTCCTAAAAGTCAATCAATTCTTGATTTTAAGGAATTTTTTCTGGTTTTTCACTTGCTGCACCGAACAGGTCCTACTGAGATGCACTCACACATATTTTATGCTTAGGTTTGGGTGCTAACAATCCTGTTTTAGACATTCATAAGAGATTTATGCCACCACTTCTGCATTTATTTATGAGCACATCCATGAGAGGAATCAGATTTGATCAGATGCTCTTCGTTGCTTTGCTGGCACATCATCCTGGGTTATTCTGATTGTAAATTCTATTGATGTAATTTTTCAGATTCAGTGGAAAGCGAACTGGCTTTTTGAGAATTACTAATACCCTCTTCTTTTTATCTCCTTTTTAAATTTTTTTTTTGTTGTTTCCTTTTGTTTTGTAGTTCTCAAAAGATGAGTAAGATCCTCGCTTTCAAATGTGTTTTCTTCTGATGAACTGTTTATGCATGACTAACTTTAATCTTCTGAAGTCCATTTCCTGTAGGTTCTGGCTGAAGGGCTTGAGGAAAACCAGTCAGCCTCTTCCTCCAACATGTAGTAAATTCTGAAACTCGGTTTTTCAGTTAGAGCTGTGTCAAGACTGGATAAACTCCTCAAATCCCTTCTCTTCCACAAGCCTTGTATCCCACAGCCCATGGTGATATCTGTGTGATCCCATTTGGCCCAGTTTGGTGCAGCAGATGCTGGAAACATAATTTCGAGCTGTATGAGGAGGTCTGTGTGTTAAAATCATGGGAGAGAAATTAAAGTTTTGAGCCAGTGGTACATAGACATTCCAGAACTGAAAAGAATAGACATGAGGAGATACTAAAATCATCAGGGAAGAACCAGAGAACTGAAAGATGGCAAATCAAAAGGACAAACAATTCTGGCCAGCAGCCACTTTTAGGATCATGTGTGCATTAATCTTCACTTGGTGGAGAATGAATCCTTGCTCTCCACAGTGTGTGTCAGCCAGTAAATATTTGCTGTGAGCTTTTTCTCTTCTTGATGCTCTGCTCATACACTGTATTTGTCCATGGCAGGAAATACCCAACAAACCTCATCTCCTGAGCTGGGATTTGGGAGATGATGGCAGCCTCCTGCCAGGGAGCATCATGTACAACAATTGTTGGAAATGTCAAAGCAAAGGAAAAACAAAAAAATAAAGCTAATGGCTTTAATGGCTTTAAATTGAAATTGAATAGGTTTAGATTAGAGATTAGGAAGAAATCCTTCCCTGTGAGGGTAGGGAGGCCCTGGCACAGGGTGCCCAGAGAAGCTGTGGCTGCCCCTGGATCCCTGGAAGTGTCCAAGGCCAGGTTCGACAGTGCTTGGAGCACCTTGGAATAGTGGAAGGTGTCCCTGCCCATGGCAGGGGGTTGGAATGTGTTGATCTTTAAGGTCCCTTCATACCTAAACCATTCCATGAGTCTGTGAATATTTGCAGGAATGACTGACTCAGGTGTTTTTCCCTGACAAGGAAGCAATTTTTTGGTGAACTTTTTTTGATTGACACTTTATAATCTTCAATAAGAAGCACAACCCTGCAAATCTATGCCCCTCTTGAAAAGATGAAGTACATTTTGAACAGCCCACATTTTTCATGTCTATGAAGAGTCACGTGTTCAGTAAAAAAAAAAAAGTGATATTTTCCTTTGTGTTTTTGATCAAGAAGTCTTACTCTGCTGAGGCTTTTTCGAGCACACCTGATAAAATCCATTATACATTTTTTTTCTGCTTCACTGCTGATCAAAAGCTTCTGACAATTGACAATAGCGAGGCCACCTGTCACTTTGAAAACCTGTATTTTTCATGAAAGGAACAAAATCAACCTCTTTTGCCCCAGTAAGGAAGCAAAAAACACAGACAACTCTTCCCATACATAAAACATAAAGCTTGTGAATAACACCCGGGCATCCCATCATTGCCATTATCACATCTGGAAGAGAGGAGTACATGGGGTGAAGTAACTGATGAGCACCAGGAAACAGCCCCTGACCTGAGGCAGAAAAAGAGCCTGAGTGTCTTACAGAGAGTCTTTGTGCCAAAGGTTCACAGCTTTATCAGTGGCAAACTGATCTAAGTGATTACCACTTCTGAAGCTCCAGACACTCATGAATTGCTTCAAATTTTGGCAGCTTTGGTTCCTGTCCTTCAATATTTTATCAAAAGCAGAATTCTCAGAACTCTAAATAGTCATGATGGTTTGGGGGGTTGGTGTTATTTTAGCTGTTTTGTGTTTTTTGGGGGGATTTTTTTAAACAAAGATTATAAGCATGGCCACTTTATTTTTGTCCTTTTCCTGCACCTTCTACCAGGTGTGCTTTTCTTGCTGTACTTAACAGACATGTATTTTTCAGTAGCACTTGTTTTCTCCTTTTCTCAGCATTTTGACAAGATCACAAATCACTGAGGATGAGGTCCTAGCAAAAGACTTTGTCTCCTGCTATAGGGCTTGAAGGTGCTTGAAGGTTATGGGCAGTTCACACCCCTGGGTGTCTCTGACCAATTCTTAAAATTCAGTGGGGTTGGTGAAGGAGCAGGTTGGGGTCCTGGGCTCTCTAACATAAATACAGAACACAGCTGCACTTCCAGCATCTTTGTTGTGCAATTTCTTGTTGAACTAAAGATTTCAGGTTGTAGTGATGACCTTTAACACTTAGGAGTAGCTTCACATCCCCAGATCACTTTAGGGATTGGTGGACTCTGGAGTATGAGCTGAGCAGAACAGATTCAATCCTGTTGCCATGCAAACATTAAAGTTTTGAATACTAAAATACACAGGTGGATCTAATGCTCCAAAGCATCTGGCAGATGTTGTGTGATAGATGAATAATCCTCTACTACAGCCCACACAGTGCTGCCATCTCTTTATTTGTGTATATAGAGGTAAAATTTATTCACATACTTGTACCAGGGAGAGGTGAGTTCAGTTCCAGAAATAACTACACAGAGATACAGATGAGTAATATTATTAAGCCTGTTAAATTATTGCATATTTTTCTCTTATGTAACTCATGGAAAGTCCTGCTCTTCACTGATGAATTTAGACATTTTTTTCTGAGCAGTGCAAACTGAAATTGATGTAATAAATTAAGAAAGTCTGCACAGACTTTTAAGCATAATAATTATTCCAACTCATCACTTTTTTGTACTTGAATTTTTTAGCAAAGTCAGTATGTCAGTGCACTTACTTAATGCTGCAAGATAGATGTCAGAAGAAGTAGGACTGGTTGTGAGATTGGCACCTGCAGGAGTCACAGATTGGCCCCTGTGTATAAATGGGTATAAATGTCCTTTTTATTAAGCACTAGATTCTGGATGATAACTCTACATCCAGTTCTGGGATCCCCAGTACAAGAAGGACATGGAACTGTCCAAGCAGATCCTGGGCCACAAAGATGCTCAGAGAGCTGGAGCACCTCTGCTCTGATGAGAGACTGAAAGAATTGGGGTTGTTCATCCTGAATAAAGGAAGAATCTGGGGAAACTTTATTCCAGATATTCAGTGAATGAAGGGGAGCTTAAAAGGGAGACAGAGACTTTTTACCAAGGCCCACAGTGACAGGACAAGGAGAAATGATTTTAAACTGAAATAAGGTAGGTTTACATTTGACATAATGAAGAATAATTTTTTTTTTTTTTTTTTTTTTTTTTTTACTATGGAGTGGTGAGGCACAGGAACAGGTTGCCCTGAGAAGTCACGGATATTCCCATCCCTGGAAGTGTGCAAGGCCAGGTTGGATGGAGCCCTGAGCAAACTCATCTTGTGACAGGTGTCTGTCCATGGCAGGAGAGTTGGGATGAGATTGAGCCCCACCAAACCACTCTGTGATTTTGTGAAGACATCCTTATTTATCTATTTACCCTTTCACAGACTAATGAGTCTAAGAGCATGAGGATGGCCACAAGCAACCAAAGCCAAGTCTGACCCAGATCAGCATCCCACTTACACTGGTGCTGCTCATGGAAGAGTTTAGGAGAAGCTCAGCTGTGTAGTGATATCACCCTGCTGTGTTCTCCCAGCCTCCAGTGAATTGTAGCTTGGAGACTTCCTGAAGGAAAATTTTGTCTTTATATTAATAATCCTCAATGGACTTTGTCATATTAAATTTCTTCAGAGTTTTCTGTACATGACAATGTTTGGCCTCTGGAACATCCTTTGGTGAAGAATAAGAGCTTAACAAAGTTATATGAAGAAATTTATCCTTTTGCTTTTCTGTCTGAATCACAAAAAGCTTTCACTTCCATATTACCTATAAGAAGTAACTGCCTTTTAGAATCTGTCTAATATTCCCAGAGTCCAGGTGAATCTCCTGTCATTGTACCTGGAGAAACCTGTACATGAATTTTGCATGAATTTTCTCATTCTAAAACTCCATAAATATTGACAAATTAGGGTTTTTTATCTACAAGCTGATATGAATTTCAAAAAGCTAAACTGTCTGGTAAACATGTTTTTCCAAGGGCTTTTTTTGTTGTTTATTTGCTTTTCGTTTTTGTATCTTCCTCTCTTCCTCTGTCATCCCTACCATTTCCTTGTCTTTCACTCTTTGAATGCCATACTAGACAAGGGAGATTCTTCACCTCCAGCAATGCATATTCAACCAGAGAAATTTGTGGGTTTTTTTCCCTGGTGCCCAATTTGGATTCAAGAGACTTTGCTGCCCTTAATGGAGCCACCTCCATTTACGTCAGCCAAGAAGCTGAGCTCCTTCCTAAGGGTAATGAGAGCACTGAGTGAATCGTTCCTTGATGTGAAGTATTCTTTAAGCTGGGAAAGCCCATTTCGTGTTGCTCCTAACAGCTCCTCTCTGATGCAGCTGACACAGTTCTCAGCTTCCTCACAAGCAGCAAGCAAAGAGGCTCCTCAGGAACAAAGTATGAGCTGAATGGAATAGAAGTTATGGCTGTGACGTTGCCATAGCAATCAAAGTTCATGCCTGATGCCAAAATGGTACCACTATAATCACCCATCAAAGTGTTCAGTTGCCATGGCAACTCTGAAAGGCCCTGGACTTCAACTTCAGTATCACCACAATTGAAAATAAATAAATAGGGCTGCTAATGTTTTAAATGATCAGAGTTTATATCTTTACAGTACCATTCTATGATCACGACGTGCTGAAGGCAAAGCACTTGCTAAACACATCAATAAATGCCACACTTTGTCAATAACCATTGTGTTCACCATTACCACCCTGGACAAAGTTAAATTCTGTTTTCCTCACATGTAGAAGTATTCCATGGCCTGCTGCCTGCTGGAACGTGTGTTGGGACATCCTGCTACGTGGTGTGGGGCTGGCTTTGATGTTAGGGTCTGGGAATACTCTGCCCAGGGACTTGTTCGTCTGAGCTTTCAGTGGTGGTAAAACAGAGTGAAAAAAGCCTTTGTGACATAAGAAAATTTTGGTAGAAGTCACTTCAAAACTGCTGTTATTTTATTTTTCATTTCTGCATACCTTTTGTATGTATACGCATGAAATGTGGCCTGAATGGCAATTAAATGGGAGTCCAAAATATCCCAAGTCTACTGAGGAGAAGAAAATCTTTTAATTTAAAGTGCACATAATTGGCAGAATGCTGTTGAGGAGCTGGACTCTTGCCTAGCTGTAAGTCAATCTTCTTCCTGTGTCATATGCCTCAGTGATCATGTTTCTGACATTAGCATTTAAAGGACTAAAGAGTAGAAAATCAAAGTGAAAAACATTATAATTCCAACACTTAATGGGGGGAAAAAAATCTCCACACTTCTCCCTTTCCTCTCATTGGTTTCTGTACCAGGAGAAAAGGAGTATCTGTCCATTTTGGTTTTGGATGATCCAAACTGGAATCCCACGGCAAATATTAAAATTCATTTTCAGTTTCAAAAGGTTTTGCCTGTACAGTCTCCCCCTTAAATGGCAAGTTCTTACAGCATATCTAAGGATGAGAGTTTTTTACTGTATCTTGCAAACATTAGATCATGTAGAAGCCACGTATGTTCTAAGGAATTACTTGTGAGTAACTTATGAGGAACTGTTTCTTCCTAGAATCATGAAATGGTTTGAATTGGAAGGGATCTTAAAAATCATCTAGTCCTACCTGGGAAAGTTTTCCCTAAAGGGAAAAGCTACCACCCTAGAGCTTCTTGTTATCATTTCTCTGCCAAAACTTGCTTATCTATAGCTGAATCAGCAGAGATAACAGCTCCACTGTTGCTCCAGTGAAGATTTTGATAACTTAAGTCAAAGCTACCTCATGAGGAATTTTTTCTGGCTGACAGATTCTTGGGCTAGAGTGGAATGATTCCCTTTGATAAGCAGCCTACAGTGGTAAAAAACTCCGGGAAAAGGTGAGAGCTTTGGGGTTTAAACCAGTGGTGGAAAATTTAAATTTATTTGGATGAATTTAGCCATATTGCACATATTGGAGAGGTCATTGTCATAGAATCATAAAACAGCAGGGGTTGGAAGGGACCTGAGGGAATATCTGGTTCCAACTTTTCACCTGGACAAGAATTTACAATCAGTGTTGATCTGGCCTGTGATATTGATGGTTTTATAATAAATGTCAAATATCAGACTGATCATAACCTGAAATGGTTGTTCTGCTAAGGGAATGATTGACTAATACAGCAGGAAGGCACTTCCCACCCTGCACAGCCCTGGGAAGTTGTTTTCCCAGGCTGTCAGGGCAATAATGAACCTCAAGAGGTTTCCCTGATGAAGAGGCTCCCTCAGGGGTGGCTGTGCACAGTCCTTGGTGCTGGTGTGATAAATGGAAGCTCTGTGCTTTGGTGAGGGCAAAATCTCAACTCCAGCTGTGCTGCTCAGCTCAGAGTTGGACCAGCAAATCTGCTCCCAGGGATTCTCTTCATTCTCTCAGAAATCTCAGCTAGACAAAGCCAGGCTGCCCCAGGAACATTCCTGTTACCTTTGGGCATTTCTCATTGTGGAGTGTGGAGGGTTCAGGAGGTTTGGGCATGTGGGAAAAGCAATGCCCAGTGAATTTTTGTTGCTAATATAATATAATATAATATA